>JAHBCN010001694.1:0-109586 GCA_019359885.1 Listronotus oregonensis | reverse complement strand
TAATATATATATATATATATAATATTATAATGGTAGAGGTTCTTGGGCCTTTTTATATAATTAATAAAGAAAATAGTTTTATATGGCTCTCAATTAAACAAAAAAAAAATTTCGTAGTAAGAGGTATGTTTTTTGCAACGCATTAAAATTACGGGGTTTCAAAAGGAGGGAAAACCCCCATAATGGGGATTTTGGGGAGGTCACATCCGCTGTAAGCCAAGAACGACTGAAAAAAGGCCACCAAGTCCTTAAAACATTCTAATAAAAGTAAGAAAAGATTTAAAACCTTATCTAACAGACTAATTCCAATGCAAAGTAAAGCATATTGATACAAAATGATTTAAATGATAAACAATTTAAATGAAAGTGCCATCTGGAACATGGCCATAAATTAAAATCGAAAACAGACCCTTTTGACAAAGGAGAAAGGGCCCCTTTTCTTAGGGGTTTGTGAAATTCGAATGAGTAGTTTTTGCCCCATGGGGCCCCCTTGAAATAAGTGAGAAGAATTAGAAAAAGTTTTTCCCCTACTGCAAATATAAATTTTGGGGTTCTTGGTTGAATTTAAAAAGAAAATGTTTTTGGGCATATTCTAATTAAACAAAAAAAATTCATGAAAATATGTTTTTTTAATCGCATTAAAATTACGGGGTTTGGGGAAAGGGTTGGGTAATGGGTATTGTTCACCCTTGTTGGGGATGGTCACTCCCGCTGTGCCAAGACACCGAAAAGGCTCACCAAGTCCTTAAAACCACTTAAAATAAAAAAAGTTTAAAAGAGGGATTAAAGACAACCTCAAAGGATTTGATAAAAAGATTTAAATGATAAAAATTTAAATGTTATAAGGCCATCTGGGACATGGCCCCAGAATTTTAAAAAAAACCCAAATTTTTTAAAAAAATTTATCCCCGCAGGGGTACGTTGAAATAAGTGAGAAGAATTAGAAAAGCAGTATTTTCGCCCTACTGCAAATATAATATTATAATGGTAGAGGTTCTTGAGCCTTTTATATAATTCAATAAAGAAAATAGTTTCTTGGGCATATCTCCAATTAAACAAAAATAATTACGGTAGTAAGAGGTATGTTTTTTGCTAATCGCATACCATTATAATATTATTTTTTGCAGTAGGGCGAAAATACTGCTTTTTAATTCTTCTCACTTATTTCAGATTTCGCTGAGCGCCGCCTGACGTGGTATGGCAAAACTACTCATTCGAATTTCAAAACCCCTGAACTAATGAGTGGCCATTTCTCCTTTGTCAAGGTGTCTGTTTTGGATTTTTGAATATTACCATGTCTCCAGATGGCACTGTATAACATTTAAATTGTTTATCATTTAACATCATTTTGTATCAATATCTTTACTGGTTGCATTGGAATTAGTCTGTTAGATGGCGCCAGAGTCTTTTAAATCTTTTCTTACTTTATGTAGAATGGTTTTAAGGACTTGGTGAGCCTTTCAGTCGTGTTTGGTTTACACGAGTGACCATCCCCAACAAGGGTGAAACATAAGCCGACTTAGTTCACACCCGAGGTTTCCATCCTTTTGGAAACCCCGTAATTTTAATGCGATTAGCAAAGAAACCCTTACTACGTAATTATTTTTTTGTTTAATTGAGAGCCATATGCCCAAGAAACTATTTTCTTTATTGAATTATATAACAAGGCTCAAGAACCTCTACCATTATAATATTATATTTGGTAGGGCGAAAATACTGCTTTTTAATTCTTCTCACTTATTTATTTCGCTGGGGCGCCCCGACGTGGTATGGCAAAACACTCATTCAATTTTAAAACCCTGAACTAATGAGTGGCCATTTCTCCTTGTCAAAAGGTTTTCTGTTTTGCGATTTTTGAATATTATGGCCATGTCTACCTAGATGGCACTGTATAACATTTAAATTGTTTATCATTTAACACATTTGAAATCTTCTTTACTGGTTGCATTGAATTAGTCTTAGATGGCGCCAGAGTCATTTAAATTTTTTTCTTACTTTTATGTAGAATGGTTTTTAGGACTTGGTGAGCCTTTTTCAGTCGTGTCTTGGCTTACAGCGGATGTGACCATCCCCAACAAGGGTGAAACATGTAGCCGACTTAGTCACACCCGAGGTTTCCATCTTTGGAAACCCCGTAATTTTAATAATTTTAATGCGATTAGCAAAAAAGAACCTCTTACTACGTAATTATTTTTTTGTTTAATTGGGGGAGCCATATGCCCAAGAAACTATTTTCTTTATTGAATTTATATATATATATATATATATATATATATATATATATATATATATATATATATATATATATATATATATATATATATATATATATATATATATATATATATATATATATATATATATATATATATATATATATATATATATATATATATATTCAAAACATTCTGAAAGCCCTCTTTTTTCTAGGTCTGTGCTAAAAGAGATTTTTAAATTTTGACCTTGGAGACCCAAATTTTTAAATATTTGTTTATTAAAATAGCCAAAGTTTATAAATTGTTTCCTCAGTTATAAAGATTTATATCAAAAATTCATTACGGCACCGACACAGTTTAAAGTTTTAGCTTTCTAACCATACCAAATTTATAAGGATTTAAAAAAAAAATAGTCCAAATTTTATCATAACTTCTAAACCTTTGCAGCGCTTTGTAAAATAATTTAAATTCATCAATAGGCCACTCATAGTTGGTGTCAGGGCGGAGTTACATAGAACAGGGTCGGAGTTAAAACAGCTAACTGTATTTTATATTTTAGCATTTACTTTTTGTCTATTAACATCTTGTGATATATCGTCTTGTAATAAAGCCATTATTTATGTTACTAATTTCTTACCGATTATATTAAAGACAATTTAAATTCTGGATACTATAAAATAGGTATTGAAAGATATTATATATTATTATTATACGCCTGATTTGTAACACCAATTAATTGGCCTATAAAATATTATTTTTTTATGGTTTTTATAAAATAGTGTAAAAAGAAAACCTGTTTAGTAGTGAGATTCTTTTAGTTAATAGAGTTAATAGAGTTAAAAAAATCTTATTTTTTTGCACCAGGTTTGTAAGCGTTAATCCTAGAATTAAATTTTTACATACATTTTACAAGTAATTTTACAACTAAAGAAATTATGGAATTTTATTCTTTCCGTATATACAGAACTGCCAATTGTTTTTAACATACAGAAAACCAAACTGGTTATAGAAAAGTAATAATATTTGTATAATGGTTTGATTTCCTTGTTCGTCAAAGCGGCATTCCGACAATACGTTGGCAATAAATGACCAAAGGGGTCAGTTTTCCAAGAAAAATAAAATTTATATTCTTCCACTTTATTAAATGCATTTTTGAGCAATGAGCGATGAACTGGATGCAGAGAATTAGTTTGATTTATTCAGCAGTAGATAACGAGTTAAAATATTTATTCTGTCTTCTGTCCGAAAAATTGGTGTGCGTTGCTGTGTTTTTTTTTTAAGTAAATAAATCTTGGTTCACCCTAGTATATAATTTATAAAATCGCTAATTATGGGTAAATAAGCTATTAGATTTTATTATTTAAAATGTATAAAAATATTATTAGGTCAGTATAAAAGATAACATTTATGCAGTGTTTCTACGTAAGCTGGCGTCATATGGGAAACTTTATTATTATTAAGTTTACGAAAAAAACGTATTCTTTATAAAAAGGTCTGTATGGTCCAAAACCTCAAATGCAACCAATCAGAGATTTGTCAAAAAATGTGTTTTTTAATCCAAAGTAAATTACCTTTACTTTTTAGAATATCGAAAAATATTATAAAGAAAAGATGTTTAAAACAACTTTTAAAAATTTAACATTGTTTCTTTACATTAGTTTTAAATTAAGTGTAAACTTATTTTTTTTAACATTATCGTAGAGAAAATGTCAGAAAAATATTTTTTATGTAAATAAACAATGTGGAATATTTAAAAGTTATTTATAAACATTTTTCTCTATTTTTATTATGTCAAAAGTAAAGGAACTTGGAAGCAAGAAACACATTTGTGAGAGACCTTGTAAACGACTGATACATTTTGACATCTAATGATTGCATTTAACGTTTTGAAACATGCAGAACTTTTTATAAAGAATAACTTTTTTCCGTAAATTTAACATTAAAAAAGTTTTCCCTATGCTGGCGGCATATGAAACTTACCATAACCAAAACTTACGTAGACACACTGTTTACGTGCATTTTTTTACAGTTTGCATAGTTCTTAAAAACTTAATTTTAAGGTTTTTGATCCGGTCTGGCAAAATACGCCTTTAAACAAATTTACTTTTTATAGTTTTTTCCCTAACTTTGCACTTAGATATCTGTTTTTTTTTTCTAATTTACGTATATCTGTAATAGCAGATTGTCAGTTTTCTATCTCCCACCCAATCAATGCTTGGGTTTCTCCAAACGAAGTATCGGCACATTTTTACTTCTTTACATTGACGTTCATTCCCTTTTAACAATAAATCACATCCATGATGTGCTAAAGTAGATACAATTCGTTCTAATGTTCAATTTCCTAAGCCAGTTTTAAATTAATATTGGGCTGGGGCACCAAAAATCTTGTCTGATCTAATACCACAAAAGAAAATTCATGTTCGTTTTTGCAGAAAAAACCTACCAGTTCTTCTCGCCCACATATGCCCTACAGAATAAAGAATAATTTAATCTTGTTGGCATTACTTTTAAAAAATATATTGGTTTTCTCTTTTAAGCCAGAAACTCTGTTTCCGATTATAATCTATACACTATGTATGTATCGCAAATCTTCTCATACACCATTTACCATTCTTGATTCCACCCGTACAAGAGCCGGTCCCCCTATTAATGATCCTCATCTCACAAAAAATATTCTTTCACTTGCCCACCGATAAACTGAGGCCTGCGCGGATTTATAGGTATTTTCTCGGCTTCTGCCCTAAAGAGCTATCGCATATTATAGCTCCCTTTGCAGCATTTGGCGAAACCCCGAACCTTTCACTTCGTATGCTGCTTTATTCCTAGAGTGTTATTAAGTCCTGTATCAAAAAAACTACCTTTACTTCACTTTAGATACTCACGGTACGTTGGTACTTACGCCAACGTGGATTGTCCAAAAAAAAAACAAGAAAAAAAACAGTTTTAAAATAAAGGAGGTTCTTATTTGTCCGGTATTTCTATTTTTGACCTTCTTTTTTCTTATGTCAGTGTAACTTTTAACAAAATGAGACAGTTTTGAGATTTATTTTTGCAAAGAAAGTTTTTTTCATGGTGGGTACTTAATTTTTTTCGGATGGCTATTTTACAGAGTGTAACAGAACAATTTCTTTTCTGTTTGTAGGGTTTTTCGCTGAGGTAAAATAATTGCGAGAAAGAAACTAGAACAAATTTATTTATTCTACATTAGAGGGCTTGCTTAATGTAACAAGTTTAAACGTCTTCTTACTAGTATATAATTAACATACTGTCAAAAGAAAAGTCTTTTTTAAAACAACCGATAATAGGCCCCAAGGATAGGCAACACACAAGGCAGCCTTAAGGAGGTATATGCATATCATTAAAGTATTTTTATTAAGGCGGTTTGTTACAGTCTCCCCCTTTGCACCACGATAACGTCCTCGTAAGTGGGGCAACACCATATAACTCTATGCACAGCAAGGACATCTTTGGACATTGGGTTTTCTTCTTCTGCGACCATCTTCTTGAACTTCCACTTCTTCAGGTGCATCAATGGGAATCTCATTAGCTTTTCCATTTTCTTCCACCTGTAAGTCACTGGGCAGATTGATCTTTTTGGAGGGAGGTCGACCTCTTTTGCGTAAGGGGCATATTGGTATGGTATATTCTCCCTCTGGGTCTTGGTAAGGGGTTAAAGCCGAAACATGGTATTTACCAAGTGGGATATCAGGACTTTCCACAGAAGCAACGAGATATGTAGAAGGGCTTACTTCTTTTTGAACAACATAAGGGCCATCGCGCCTCGGAGCCAACTTAGATGTGAACTGGTTAGTTGCTTTGCTTAATACATGCACATCGACTAAAACCTTGTCACCAACTTGATAAGTCATTGGACGTCTTTGTTCATCTTTGGATTGGTTACGCCTGTCTTGGGTTTGTTCATGCTTCTCTCGGGCATTTTCTAGGATAGTACTTATGGTTAATAGGTAAGGAGTAATTTGGGGAACGAAGTTTTCGTTTTGAGTAATGGCTCTCATGTCTCTATTGACATCATCTGGAGTTCTCAATTCACGTCCAAAAGTAAGGTAGGCTGGTGTATAACCAGTAGATTCACACTTGGCAGTATTTATGGCAAATCTAATTGCGGGTAACTTGTCTAGCCAAGATACGTGGTCTTCTTTGCTAAGGATAGCAAGTTGGGTCTTCATATCCCTGTTTTTCCTTTCAACGGGGTTAGACTCTGGATGATATACAGGCGTTAGGCATTGCTGGAAACCCAAACAGTGTGCTACTTGCTGCATAACTGCTCCAACAAACTGGACACCATTATCACTTATTACTCTTCTACAGACTCCATACCTAAGTATGATTTCGTCTATTAAACAGCGAGCGCAGGCTTCTGCTGTTGCGCTTTGTAAGGGAAATATTTCTGTCCACCGGCTAGTAGTATCTTCAACGATAAAGATCCAGCGATATCCAGTTGGAGTTTCTGGAAGTGGGCCAAATAGATCTATAGAAATTGCTTCAAATCTTTGTGACTGAACTGGTATCTGAAGGAGTCCTGCAGGCTTTAAATTAGTTATTTTATATCGTTGACATTCAATACATCTACCAATGTATTCCGAAATGACTCTTCTCTTCCCATGCCAGTAGTATCTTCGTGCAATGCGCTGATAAGTGCGTTCAACTCCATAATGTCCAGCGGTTTCAGAATCATGGTATTCCTTTAAAACATCTGAAACCTGGATTTTTGCTACTACTTGTTGCGGTTCTTCTTCATCGATTTCAGGAGCATACCGGTAGAGTATTCCATTTGAAAGTATGTATCCTCTTTCAGCCCATTTCTTAAAGTCAATTCCAGTAGTGGACATTTCTAATCCATCAATAATCTTTTTCAATTCAGGATCAGCTAACTGTTCAGCTCTAATTTCACTAGCTGACTTGGTGGGTAGGTCTACAGTAACAAGATTGATAGGTTCTTCAGAATCCTCTCGAGGTGGTCTTGACAGGGTGTCAGCAACCACGTTTTTTCTTGCAGAGATATAATCAATATGAAGGTCATATGCTTGCAGACTTAAGGCTCATCTGGCGAGGCGTCCGGTAGGTGTTTTCAGGGACATTAACCATTTTAAGGGTTGGTGATCACTTTGAACAAGAACAGTTGCATTTTCTATATATCCTCTAAACTTTTGCACTGCCCAAACAATGGCAAGAGCTTCCCTTTCAGTGGTACTATAATTTTGCTCAGCTTGGGATAACAACCTTGAAGCATATTCTATGAGACGTTCATCCTCACCCTCCCCCTGGAGTAGACATGCTCCCAGCGCATAGCTACTTGAATCTGTGCGTAGGATATAGGGCAAACTTGCATCAGCTTGTCTTAATATTGGGCCGGTACTTAGCAAAGTTTTTAACTGATTAAAGGATGCAGACTGGGACTCCCCCCAATGCCACTGCGCATTTTTCTTTGTCAGGGATGAGAGGGGTTTTGATATTTGGGCAAAATTCGATAAAACGACGAAACCAAGAGCAGGTTTGAAGGAAACTTAAAAGTTGTTTAACATTTTTAGGAGGCTTCATATTCATGATGGCTGATTTGATTGATAAACTAAATACACAAGTTGAGGTTTTGTCCGCCTCGACACTGCAGCCTACAGGGCTTGTTGTATCTCATGATGGCTGATACTTTGGAATCATCAGATTGGATACCCTGGGGGGAAATAATATGGCCAAGGTATCGTACAGAATCGCAGCAGAAAGAACACTTTGGGCGATTTAGTTTCAGTTTGAATAGATTTAATCTGGAAAATACTTTTTGGAGATCACTAATATGTTGTGAGAAACTTGGAGAGATGACAATTAAGTCATCAAGATAAACTAACATGAAAACATCAGGGAGGCCAGATCGAAACCGATCCATTAAACGTTGGAAGGTGGCTGGGGCCGTAGAAAGGCCAAAGGGCATTCTAATGTACCTGAAGGTACCAAAAGGAGTAACAAAAGCAGTTTTGTCTCTATCAGAAGGTTTTACACTCACTTGGTGATACCCACTTTTTAAATCGAGAGTGGTCATATAGTTGGTCTTCTTAGCTTCATGGAGAAGGTCATCTATTCGAGGTAATGGCCAATTTACCTTTCTCGTAATAGCATTCAACTTCCTAAAGTCAACTGTCAGGCGTATTCCACCATCTTTTTTGGGTACCAAAACCACCGGAGCAGCATATGGTGACTCGCATTCTTCTATCGAACCACTTTCTAGTAGTTTATCCAATTCTTGTCGAAGTTGCTGCTTCTTAAACAACCTGTATAATTTTTAAGAACTAGAAATATATTGTTGGAGATTTATTACAGTTAGTTTACTTAAGTTTTTAGTCATTAAAATTTTTCGAGATGTCTCGTCTCGTCTCGTCTCGAGCTTGTCTCAAAGGATTTTATCTCGTCTCGTCTCGTCTCGAAATTCGAGACAAAATGCTCTCGAGACGAGACAAAATGGCTTCGAGACGAGACGAGACGAGACGTCTCGTATCTCGTGTCTCGCGGCAACCCTATTAATAATCGAGATCATTAATTTAACATGCGAGCCTAGCCAGCGCGTAAAGGGATGAAATCATTAACCGTCGATTTATGCTTAAGTTACTTACAATATTTTTTCGGCAAACGTTTTGTTATTAAATTGTAAATATCGAAATTTTCTTCGGTGTTTTTGGGGATGTGTTTCAATTTATGGCAACCAGCTTGACCAGAGGTTTTAATGGTTTTAATTCGAATGACAAGGTTATAAATAGACAGAAACTTTATTTTATGTATTTTTATTACTTATATTATAATCGTTATTTAATAAAAAATTATAAATTTACATGGATTTTAATTATGATTTAAAAAATAAAAAAGTATAAACAAATATTTGCAAAAAACTGTTGTTTACCACAAGTAATAATTTTTGCTGATATGATGTGGATTTAGACATTTAAGATACTATTTTTATATACACTTTTCTACGCTCAACAAAATACAGCAAAATAAGCCAATTGTTTTGTATAATTATAAATGTTAGAAACTCCTATAAATAAATTTAAAAAAGTTTAAATCATTATTAAACTAAAATTTTATTAGCACAATGCACTAAGTTTTTAAACAGCGTGCGCATAGCTTTATGTATTTTAAATATCCTGCTTATTTTTGAAGTTAAGGAGAAACTTAAAACTTTGTTAGTCTCTCGTTTAAAAAACCGAAAAATAGAATTTTACTTTAGAAACTAAAATGGGAAGATTTGTGGGAAGTTAAATGTTATAATTTATACTCGTTTTAAAGAAATGCCTGGTGTAGATGTAGATGCCTGAAGAAATGAAACTTGCCAAAAATAAAGTTTGCGACATTATGTAAAAATATTATAAACCGTGTTGAATAAAAAGACTAACATGCTTAATTTAATTTTCTATTTGAGGCTGATACGACAAAAATCGAACAATTTATTTATATATAAATAAATAAATAAATAAATATATATATATATATATATATATATATATATATATATATATATATATATATATATATATATATATATATATATATATATATATATATATATATATATATATATATATATATATATATATATATATATATATATATATATATATATATATATATATATATATATATATATATATATATATATATATATATATATATATATATATATATATATATATATATATATATATATATATATATATATATATATATTAGACTGGCCCATTTTTGCACGATGTCTTTATTTTTCTGACATTCGGTAAGGAGGCACAGCAATTGGATTGTCATCAAGTAAAACAATGGAATGTTCAGCATATGGAGTGGGCTCATTGCTTGGTTTAAACATTTCTGTATTTTTGCTTAGTAAAGTATTCAGTTTTTCTTTTTTTTCCATATTCAAGGAACACCCTTCATTTTCTCTTAACTCTGAAAAATCTATGGTATTTACTGGGAGACAAACTTCACTTTCTGCAAAGAAATCAAAGCATTTATTTGGATTTTCACCAGAAATAATATAAATTGTTTGGTATATCAAGAATAATATTAGCAGCTTGTACAAAATCAACACTGCGACTATTTTCATGTTCGGGTACGGCCAACAAACGTATATTTTATTTTGTAACGTAATGTCAAGTTCAAAAATAAAAGCTGTAACCTTTCTGCCTACACCATCAGCAAGAGTCATGTCAAGGTCATTAGCCACAGTATATGAAACGTTATGTTTAAGTAACAATTGCGTTAGCATTGACCCAGCAACGCTTTATTTTGCACCAGTATCTATATAAGCATAACCATTGTGTCCTAAAATGTTAACTGGTACCAGTGGACGAAAATTTGGCGTGTTTTGTTCAAAAGAGCTGCACAAAAATTCAGTGGCCATAGCAGAAGCTTTATTTATGTTATTTTTCTTGGTACACTTTGGGCAGTTACTTCGAATAAAACCCGGATTACCACAACCGTAACACGATATAGATGAAACTTGCTTTGAACTATTCGAAACCACTGATTTATCTAAATTAACTTGCTGCGCATGTGCATTGGTTACATCGGTAGATTTATGTAGTTGCAGCTTACGACACTCGTCTATAGTATGGCCAGTATTTTTACAATATGAACAACGCTTTTTGTCTTTTTGTTCTACAAATTTACGATCATCATTACTGTCAAAAGTTTCTTCGGCTTGTATTAAAAGCTCTTGAAAAGAGTTCACTTTATCACGCGGCACTTTTTCACGAATTCTTTTGTGTAATAAGCCATATACCATATCGATTTGAATAAGTTCGGTTAAAGTTCCACTAGGTAACTGTGCCAGAATAGCACGTGCCTTACAGATAAACACATCAGTTTTAGTCTTTAAGTCCTGCCCTTGAGAAAAGAGTTCACGATAAATGCGATACGGAGGCTTACACGGACCGAAAGTTGATTTTAGCAAGTCTATGGCATCTTTCCAAGTCGTTAAGGTTGTTTTGACTCCTTGAAACCACGTCGCGGCGAAACCGTCAAGCAGCATGGGCAGTCCTTTTAGCGCGTTATCGTCCGTAATTTGCGTACAGTCTTTATAGATTTCAATCGCGTCTATAAATGCTTTCACATCAGAGTCTTTCGAACAATCAAATCTAGAACTACATTTAGTAAAATTTCCGGTAACGATAGGGGCTTGATGAACAACTTGCCCCGACTGCTGAGCAGTCACAGTTATACGCGACAGAAGTGCCTCAAATTGTTCGTTCGTAAGAGTAACACTCATGTTTGTAGACTTTGTTTTACTTGAGCGTAATAAATACGGACTTCTTACTACCGGTAGGTCAGTTTTTCTAACTTCTTCGTCCGTGGTCGTTAAAAAATATTGAAACATGTACTTACAGTACGCTTTTGATACTATCACAGCTATCTAAAACATTCTTGAAGGTCATTGGCTGTTGCTATGCTGATGAACATTAGGGGAACCACAGCGAGTTAGCCTAAAATGCACTTTACAACACTAAATAAATGGTACCAAATCGAAACACGTACAGTCCACAGTCTATTTTGATTGCAAAAAGGTCCGGTAACTGTCCTACATACGTAGAAGCAAAGCGGTGCGAATCAAAAACGGGCACTGTGAGCATTCGACCGGCATCGGCACCATCAAACACGATGATTTTTCCACAAATTCTCGCGATTTTTCACTTTTCGACGGCCACCGTTGAGCGCCAGTGTAACAGAACAATTTCTTTTCTGTTTGTAGGGTTTTTCGCCGAGGTAAAATAATTGCGAGAAAGAAACTAGAACAAATTTATTTATTCTACATTAGAGAGCTTGCTTAATGTAACAAGTTTAAGCGCCTTCTTACTACTATATAATTAACATACTGTCAAAAGAAAAGTCTTTTTTAAAACAACCGATAATAGGCCCCAAGGATAGGCAACACACAAGGCAGCCTTAAGGAGGTATATGCATATCATTAAAGTATTTTTATTAAGGCGGTTTGTTACAAGAGTTAATTTAGTTCGTAAGATGAATCGTTTTCGAACTCAGTTCAAATAAGTCGTAATGACAATTAAATCCAAAGCAGAGCCAAAGCGTTCTATTTTTGAGAAATATTGGTTCAATATAACAATTAAACACCTAAATTGTTTAAATTTTGACATTTTTTAAAAATTGACTATCGTTGTCAAACGACTAATCATACATAATAAAAAATGTTAAATGTTTTTTTGAAACATAAACCAAAAAATATGTAGTTTTAATTTACTAACTAACTACTTACTTAACTAAAAAAAAATCATAATTATTATTACCAAATTCAGGTTCAGTTAAACCTATCTGCAAAAAAGATGTGTTCTTTCTCAGTATGGATTTTAAAAGAAGTTATTTACTTTAAAATTCCGATTGATACTTTTTTTTAAAAAAACATGTATGTTACCTAATTTACAAAAATTTTGTTTTAATTGTTTGTTGCCTGAAATAATTGATCCAAGACACACGCGGGGTATGAAAATAAGAGATGCCAGTTACATAACAGATGTCCAAAAAAAGGATCAGGAATCTAAAAAATAATAATATATTTTTTTAATATAAATATATAATATATATATAATATATATATATATATATATATATATATATATATATATATATATATATATATATATATATATATATATATATATATATATATATAATATATATATATATATATATATATATATATAATATATATATATATATATATATATATATATATATTTCTTAACCACAATAGAGTTTTTAAATTAGAGCCTGACAATTTTTTGCTTTTCTATAGCACATTTAATCCTAAACATGATTAGGTATCTATATAACTTTTTAAAAAGAGGATGCTAAATATTTTCTGCAAAAATGTTATCGTTTTATCGCTGAGAGTCAATAAAATGTTATATTCTGTATTTAACATCAAATTTATTTTACGTATACATGTTTTCTTTAAAAAGTTATTTAAAAATTAAACACATAATTTTAGATTTCAAGTTAACTAGGCTAAAAACGCCATTGTGTTAAAAAAGAAAACAAGGGCATAAACTTTATGTTTAAAACTTTATTATATATATATAAAAAAATTTTTATTTGTTTCAGAAGTTGTTTTTTTAAGAAGAAGTAAAAAATTCAAACTACTACTTTAATTTAGAACTGTTTTCAAGTTGGTGGATTTAACATTTAACAGTTTGTTTTAAAAAGAGTAATTTTGCTCTTAAGCAGTTTTTAAGTTCTTTTATTTACTCTGTATATCCTAACTTTTAATAAAACTAACCACTGCAAATATAGTTTAATATCAGACAACAACTTTTTTAAACAATTAAATTTTCCACAATTTCAAATCAAAAAGTTTCCCATTTGTTGCAAATTGAATGTACCACACTGTATGTAACTCTTTTCTTATGATGGTAGAAATACGAATATCTTTCCCTTGGTATGGGTATTTATAATCCATTCTCTTCCTATCATCTAGTTATTAGATATGGTATTTTTATGTATTGTTTTATTAAAAATTTGGTCAAATCTTTTTTTTTCTTGTATAATACTGAAAATACACAAAGTCAAATAAACCAACGATGTTACTTTTTTTAGTTACTACACCCCTACACCCACATGTATTCTTACTTCAACATTTTTAACCTTAATGTACTTTGTACTTTAAAATCAACATTATTTAAAAAGAACAGCATTTTATTGAGAAAATAAGGCAAGAACCAAAAAACACTATTATGTTTTTTAAAAAGTTGACAGTAACTTATAAAATTAGAAATATTTTACTAAAAACTGGTACCTATTAAATTAAGACTTTAAATTTTCTAAAACTTTTTTGTTTCATCCAGTTAAATACAAAAAAAAATAGATAGGTAAGTTGCCTTGATATATTTCCAGGACTAAATAAACTGTAGGTATACATGTTTAATAGTTAAATGTGTATGAAGTATTGTAACAAAATAAAGAATCATTTTTGTCTTACTTTTTTTAATAATAATAAGGATAATATATTCATCTAATCATATCTAGTAGTTTTTACATACATATACGAAGTATAATTACTGCATTTTAGATAAATAATAAAAATTTCAGAAATACTTGTTTCTTTTAAACAGTCCTTAGTAATAAAATATATACAACTCCCGTAATGATGCAATTTTCACAATTTAAGTTTTTTTTTTGTTTGTTAGGTATGTAATTAAGCTCATTTTTCTGCAAAAAAATATTTGTTTAAAAAAGGCTTTTTAATTTCCTTTCAATATTGTTTCCTTCCCCGACCAAATCCTTGATATCTTTGAAGAAAACTTCAAAACATGGAAAAAAGCGCGGAGACACCCAAAAATTATTTACTGAAATTATTAAAATATTTGTCAATAATTCAGTTAGATTAGTTAAATAACACATATTTTATTAGAAAACATTACTTAAAAACATAAATGAAATATATGAAAAATAACATAACATTATATTTTTTATAAACTTGATGTTCTAAACTTTTAAAGGGGTATTTTTTACATTTTAAGCTACCTCTAAATTATGTTACCAAAAAGAATAATACATAACTCTACTATATTGTTACAAGTAGAACTTTTAAATATCAGTATATGATAATTACATTATCGCACTACTTTCGTAGTTTTGCAACGCGGAATATAAAATCAATGAATTGCTAAAGAGATTAAATAAATCTTTAACACCCTTTATGTCAAAAACAAAGGCCTTGCGGTCTCATATGTATACGAATCTTTTTTATTAAAAATAATCAAAAGTCATCCTGTAAAATATCGAATATTTATTAAAGAACACCCTTTACATATTTTTTACATTATAATATACATTTGGGTTAGTCACATAAATTATGAAATAATTTAAATTTAAAGTTTTAGGCCAATATCGGAAAATGTAGCGTAACAGAAGCAAAACGAAATTAGACAATACTTTTTATTTAGACAATTTCCAAATGATTGTGTCTTTTTACGCCATCCAAATATTTAACCAATAGGATAATAATTATTAATAACATTAGGTACATATTTACAAAAACAAATATTCATATACTCTTTATCCACCCGCCGCGCCGCGCCGTACTATGCAATCGAAAACAGCATCGCATCGATACATCGGATTTGGAAGAAGCGGGTTTTATTTTGTGGAAGAAGCTAAATAAAATATAATATTTTTTAATGCGGCTATAGGAAAATTGTGGTAGTGGGAATAAGCAAGTCGCCGCCCACCGTCTCCGCGTCCTTTCCCCCGACCTATGAAGGCGCCCTGTCGAGTGTAGCGTAAATACTTTCTTAAGAGTCAAATGGCCCATTTACGAAATCACAATGACGGATCCTATATGGTAGCCTAAAAGAAAATGTTTCGTCTAAATCATTGAATTCTTACAGTATTAAGTCTTTGGTCACATATTAAAATAAGCGTAAAAAATTAAATATTTTAAATTTTTGAGACCCCCTGTTTAAAATACTTCCTCTTATAATAACACTCTCAATTAGACCGACGTAACCTCAAAAAGGTACTGGTACCTAGTACTGGTTTTTAAAACACTTTTAAAATAAAACAAAACAAAATAAAATTATTATAACTATCATTAACATTTTAGTATCTAATAAATCGTTTTTTGTAGTGTTAGGGAAAGGCCGAAAGGAAAGAAGTCAGGGTGGTCGCAACATTTTAGGGAGCAGCTCTCAAAATCTCTAAAAGAACCCCCTAGTAATCAGTCTGGTAAGTTTCTTTTGGTACACATTTACTTGTTTAAAACCTTAATTCAAATATACTTAACCAATTTAATCTATTACTTATTCGTATTGCAAAAGTACTTTTTAATAAATTTAAAATAACAATCGAAGGCTATTAATAATATTTGTAATTACCTAATTAAAGCGCGATTCTCGCTTTATGTACCTATTAACCAATAAATTTAAAAAAAATAAAAACTGAAACCACGAAACACATTATAATAATTTTCCAGAAGTTTTACCTAAGAAAAGTGGTAATTATGCATTTTTATTAAAATACATTTCTGCCTTTTTGATTGCTTTTGGTAAAATTTGTTGGCAAAAAAGTTGCTTTAGTTATACTACTTAAGCTAGCAGAACCACACTTAAATTTTGGGTCCTATATAGGCCCATATTTTTATTACCCTATTTTAAATTTTTTGCTCTTAGATTACTCAGAAAAATCCGTGGCTTCGCTAGCTTAAAAATAAACTAGCAGAACCATATCAAGATCTGGGTAAATAGAAATTATTTTATTTAAATTTGTTTAAAAATACAATAGTTTAATGCTCTTTTTAGATTCTTAATTGAGATACATTTTATTAGATTTGAAAACATAAACACCTTAAAAACATATATTTTAAAAAGCGAATCGTGTACCACTAGATTATGCAACAGTTTATAAAAAATTAATAATTTTATTTTAAGTAGAAACAATTTTTAAAACTTTTTTATTTGGCATGATTTAAGGCACTTAGTATACCTTATTGGTTATTGTTGGTGGCCTCATTCGGTAAATATGTTTTTTTGTGGTTCTAGTTAGTTCTGGTTAGTTCTTAAGATAGTAGAACCACATTAGTATTCCCTAATAACAAAACATTTCTAAAACAATATGCATATCATTTTTTTAAGCCCTTTTTAGGCTCTGCAACTGCCGTAATTTAAATATTTTTGCTCTTTGCTTTTTTTAGGCAAATCATAGTTTGTCATATCACACCCCAATTTAAAAAAAATATATAATATAAATATATATACCTTGTGATTTTGGGCTGTTTTTACGGTAATATTTAACATTGTGGTTCTCCTATCTGAAGGGGGGGGGTAAAGGCTAAAAAATCGTTTTCTTTTTGTGTTTTCTTAAAGTTAAACATCTTTCAAGTCTTTTTTTATTAGAATTTTAAAGTTTTAAGATAAAGTTGTATTCTAAAAAATTACTTACAAATAAAGTCATGTCGTGAGTGGAATGCAGCATTCTGGGTAAAACGTAAAAATATCTTAAAAGAAACGTGTTTCTTCTACAAAGGATTTTTCTAAGAAAACGTGGAGCAAAAAAAATTAATACAAGGTAATAAAATAGTTCAAAACGAGCCTAAATACATGGGCCGAAATAGGATGGTTTTGCTAGCTTTATCGATAGTCTCGAAAACACATACCCCTACTTAGAAAAGCACAATTAATTTTTTTTATTTAAATTGTTAACCATTATTTATTTTACCAGTTTTCTTGGGTATAGGTCCTTTTTTAATAAACCACGTTATTCCTAAAAAACCCTGTGGAAAAAGCCTGATAAAAAATGTTAGGTTCTAACAAAGTTCTAATAAGAATCCTAATAGGTCTACCTGGATCAAAAAATGTCCAGATAGAAATTCTATCATAACTTAACTGATAAATGCTCATATAAATGTTAGACTCATATGCCGAATTCTCCCATTGCGAAAAAATACTCAGTTCGGAAATGCCATAGCTATGATTTGTTTCCGAATTATTCTATTTCGTAGGTGTTTAAACTGATTTACATATTTGTCAACTGAGTATCCGAAATTGTTTAAACCAACGTTTAATAAGTTCTATTCACGGTTTTTTGATCTCAGCTCGTGCTTGTACATGAAAAAAAAATATTTACAATGTTAGCTTTTTGCCGTTTATATAGACCAAAACGTTATGTTTCAAAATAAAAAAGCCGCTTGCTTACCAAATCCATTATCGGACTGGTGGTTATTAACAAAATTTTTACAATTTTTGATATGATAGAAGTTATAATTTTTAAAAGTGTAATTATATATTCCGGGTTTTTTCAATACGTTGTTAAAATTTTGTTTATAACTTCTGCAAATAATTAAGACAAATTCAAAAGCCCTAAGTTCTAGTCTGTCATGGTTAGTTCTGGTAAGCAAAGCGCTTTTTATTTTGAAGCACCCTGGACACCAGAACGGGGTTTGGCCACAACATATATATATTTTTTTCATGTTCGAGCGACCAGTTGATGATAATCTGCCGAATATACTTATTCGGCATTTGAGCAACTCCGGATAGCTCAGTTCGCAAAATGTGTAAACCAGTTAAACAGATACCGAAATAGGAACTATGTTCGGCAATTGATCATTTGGCTTTGATCATTTCGCGAACTGAGTATTTATTTCGGCGAATGGGCGATTTCGGCACATGAGTCTAACATAAACATTATAAATTTACCAATAATCTTTTTAGCAGAACAATAAGTCGGAAATGCCGATACTTTATTTTGCTTTTCATTCAATTTTTCTGATCATAATCCTATGGAAAACTATACAAAACACATGTGAATGCATTATTTTTTTGTCAATCTGTAAGTATCCAAAATTGATTTTTTAAAAACACAACAGTTTATCATAACTTCTATTCAAACATCGTATTTTTTTGGATCTTGGAGCATTGTGATCTTGTACAAAAGAATATATTTAAATTTGTAGCTTAAAAGTTTTTTTTTATATTAGTGATTTATTTTTTTCAAAACTGTTATAAGAATATTTTTTTATAATTTTAATCAAATAAACGTTCTTAAATCCATCTTATTCTTCTTTCTGTGTGGTTTAAGTATGCACTCTTTTAAAACAATTCCTTAAAGCCGATTTATTTAATTAAAATTTGGTATTAATTGTTTCCTAATTTAAAAAAAAATTAAAATAATCCAAACAAGTGACAGTGAAGTGATAACGTTACATGTATTATTATTATTATAATATTTTTAAAAATATAAATAGTTAAAAACGTTTTGTCTGTGGATTTTATACCCACTTGAATACAAAATTTTAAACACATATATTTACTAATTTTTTAGTGGAGGACTTTAATTAAAATGTTATTAAAATTTGTATATAAACAAACAAATAAACTGAATTATTTTACATAAATATTTGCACCACTTAAAAGTGCCTTTAAGGCTCGGTTTTATTAGTGTCGAAACTGCCGAAAAAAATATTAAGATAACACTGAGGTTAAAACCCATTATTCTTTTTCTATTTAAAAAAAACTACTTATTAGGTTACAATATTTAGTTTAAGAGGTAACGGAGTACCGTTCCCGAAATATCAAGTTTAAAAATAGTTTTTACCGTATAACTAGACGTTTATAAAATCGACATTATAATACACGGACAAGTGACACATATACTTTAAATTTTCACCCAACATTACTTTTATTTCACATGGTATAAACATTATCATCAACCTAACACTTGTACTTAAATTGTGACCCACTGTGCTGCTTCCTACATAAAATAAGATTACTTTGGAAAAACCAAAACAAATTGCAGCCGCAGCAGAAAAGGCTATACCTACCAGTAGGTATGACAGACCAACAAATTTAAGATTATCCTTTTTCCATATTCATAATAAGGGACGCTTTTATATTTTTTTCGTAATATACACTGTATAGATGGAGAGCTGGAGCCGAAAAATCATCGTCATCAGTAATATGGAGTTTCTCCAGTAAAACATGTTCACTTAGTATTGTTAATTATGTACCCGCCCAGACTGACAACCTATTGGATACAGGAGGTAGCAACAAGGGGTAAAAGTGCAAAATTTTTGGGAAAAAAATCGTCATCGAAAATATGCTTCAGGTGAAGGTCTTAACCCCCTTAACTGAAATCCCAAGGGGCTAACCACAACTAACCACAGCTAGGTGGATACAAAAGGGGTGGCGGATAAGGGTAAAGAGGGTAAAAATTTAGGCAAAAATCGTCATCGATAATATGTCAGCCGTTTTGACCACTTAAAGTTAAACTCCTAAGGTGTCTAAATCCAAAAAGGCTGACAGTTAGGTGGATATCGAGGGTAGTAAAACGGGGTTAAATTATTCCAAGCTTACTTAAATAAATGTCAATATTAAAGGGGCAATTTTTGGGTTCATTTAAAGAAAAAACTTTATATGAACGTATGTCCTATACGTCCTAAGTTTTGAGATACAGGGTGGATACCGACAGCAAAAAAAGGGGTCAAATTATCCCGAGCGCTTACTTTATACAGGGTGTTTTTTTTAATTGAATGTAAATATTTAAGGGGGCAATTTTTGAGTCCATTTTAAGAAAAAAATTTCCTATGAACGTATGTCCTAAACGTCCCAAGTTTAGAGATACAGGGTGGTAAATTTTCAAAAATAAATCATTTATTATTATAATTAGTAATACGACTTTAGATATTTTAATAAAATTTGGCATACATTTACTATGTATAAGAAGGCATTTTTTAGTGTAGTACATTTTTTTATTTCCACCAGTGGCGTTCGTAAGGAATTTGATCTGCCTAATTTGGCAAATATTGATGGTACGTCACTGATTTCTCTTAAAATAAAAAATATTTTTGAAATCTTCAATCATTTATAAGCAAAGTTGATCACTTGATTTTTTTTTAATCCGATGCACGGTTTTCGCTTAAAAAAATAAAAACCATGTCTCTGCATGATCTTAATAATATCGGTAAACAATATCACCATGCAGAGAAATATCTAGATTTAATTTTTCTAGGTGAAAACAGTGCGTCGGACTAAAAAAATTATAAGCAGATTTAATCCCTTGATTTTTTTTAGTCCGACGCACGGTTGTCACCTAGAAAAATTAAATCATGGTGATATTGTTTACCGATATTTTTATGATCATGCAGAGAAATGGTTTTATTTTTTTAAGCGAAAACCGTGCATCGGATTGAAAAAAATCAGGTGCTCACCTTTGCTAATAAATGATTGGGGAATTCAATAATATTTTTTATTTTAAGAGAAATCAGTGACGTACCATCAATATTTGCCAAAATAGGCAGGTCAAATTCCTTACGAACGCCACTGGTGGAAATAAAAAAAATGTAGCACACTAAAAAATGCCTCTTGATACATAGTAATTGTAAATTTTATTAAATTAGCTAAAGTGATATTACTGATAATAGTAATAAATGATTTATTTTTGAAAATTTTACCACCCTGTATCTCAAAACTTAGGACGTATAGGACATACGTTCATATAAAGTTTTTTCTTTAAATGAACCCAAAAATTGCCCCTTTAATATTGACATTTAATTAAGTAAGCTTGGAATAATTTAACCCCGTTTTACTACCCTCGATATCCACCTAACTGTCAGCCTTTTGGATTTAGACACCTCAGGATGTGTGGTCAAAATGGCTGACATATTATCGATGATGATTTTTTGCCTAAATTTTTACCCTTTTTACCCTTATCCGCCACTCCTTTTGTATTCATCCAGCTGTCAGCCCCTTGGGATTTCAGCTAAGGGGGTTAAGACCTTCACGTGGAAAAATTTTGAAGCATATTTTCGATGACGACTTTTTCCCCAAAAAATTTGCTATTTACCCCTTTTTACTACCCCCTGTATTCAATAGGTTGTCAGTCTGCGCGGAAACATAATTAACAATACTAAATAAAGATGTTTAACGGGAGATACTCCATATTACTGATGACGATGATTTTTCGGCTTCAGCTCTTAGACCAGAACAACAGCTTAATTTTAATTAACAGCTTAGCGCTTACTTTAGACGGCGCCAATCAAATATTGTAAATTGTACCTAGAAAAAAAACCATTAAAAAACGTGGAATTTCACATTATCTTCTATTATTTGCCAAACAAGTAATTATTTGTTTTTTTTAAGTCTGCTCAGTGATCAATTGATCAAAAAAAAAAAAACTGGCTGAACATGATATAATATGCGATGAAGAATTTAAAAATATGATGAAAAAGACAGGTAAAAAAGGGACATTGCTGGAAAAACATCTCGAATTATAAATTTTATTTAAATAGATTGCCAAGTGCGATTTTGGCGAAACGTCTGCAAAATTCCAGAAAAAAATGCAAATGAGAAACGTATACACTTCTGGGTCGAAAACAATTTGTATTCATCTATTCGTAACACTACAAACATTGTACACCCCTTCGGGAAGAGATCAGTCAGACCGTCAAAATCTATATAAGGCCGAGAACCAAAAGGTGCAGTTTAACTTACCTTATTAAATGCCGATTATGTAGACTTCAACAAACAGTTACGATGGTATTCTACCATACCAAGACCAGAAGGACCAAAGCCATTCTCAACATAGTACCGCCTTACTGAAGAAACAAGTAAGAGAAACCCGACGACAGTTGAGTGACGTAGAACGTAAGCACATTCAACCCACCTTCAAGCGCCAATCAAATATTCTAAATAGTACCTAGAAAAAAAACCGTAGAAAACGTGGAATTTCACGTTATCTTCTATTATTTGCCAAACAGGTAATGATTTGTTTTATTTCTTTCTTAAAAGTCTGCTCAGTAATCAATTGATCAAAAAAAACTGGCTGAACATGGTATATTATGCGATAAAGAATTTAAAAATATGATAAAAAAAGACAGGTAAAAAAGGAACATTGCTTGAAAAACATCTCAAATTATAAATTTTATTTAGATAGATTGCCAAATGCGATTTTGGCAAAACGTCTGCAAAATTCCAGAAAAAAATGCAAATGACAAACGTATACACTTCCGGGTTGAAAACAATTTGTATTCATCTATTCGCAAAACTACAAACATTGTACACCTCTTCGAGAAGGAGATCAGCCAGACTGTCAAAATCTATAAAAATCCGAGAACCAAAAGGTGTATTTTACTCTGCAGTTTAACTTACCTTATTAAATGCCGATTATGTAGACTTCAACAAATAGTTACGATGGTATTCTACCATACCAAGACCAGAACCAAAAGCCATTCTCAACATAGTACCGCCTTACTAAAGAAACAAATAAGAGAAACCCGACGACAGATGAGTGACATAGAACGTTAGCACATTCAACCCACCTTAAACTAAGCAATAAACTCGACACGCTTTGGAGTCTCCTAGATCAACCAATGTTTTAGATAATAGAAAGATAACTTTTGCTTAAAAATTCTAAACAAGTTCAACAGCTTGCGAAAGAAGAAACCACAATACAGTTAATTTCACAATATATCATTGTAATAGGCCGTAGAATGCAAAGTAGGCTTTAAAATTAACGGCATTAACTTTGCTATAACACCAAAAATGATCCCAACCGAAGAAATAATTGCCAACGTTGAGATATCTCTATTATATGGCACCAAACAAGCTGCCGAACAAGGTAGAAAATACATGGCAAAAGTTCAAAAAACTGTCAAGCTTCCACAAGATAACCTGACTTTTACTAAGCGACAAGCTCTCGAAACCCTCAACAACAATAAAAAGATTATTATTGTACCAGCTGACAAAAGACTATCAATGAAAAATTAGGGTAATTGTCTAGAAAGTTGCCGCAACTCCGATTTTGACCAAATTTGGTATACGGGGTTTTTTGGGGCGCTGATCACGAATTTATTTTTTGGCGGAAACTTTTCGTTTTCGAGATATCTATCATTAAACTTGAACATCAAATAAACCACAGAATTATTGATTTTGCACTAAATTGGAACACAATATTTTATAAACAACTTTTAAAAACTTGTTTTTATACCTATTTTATACCGATTTTTTATTTAATTGCAAACCTTCACTTTTTAACGCCGCAACCATGTACACACTAGGAAATTATTCAACAAACATGGCTGCCCCATTTGAAAGTGAAACTTGGCAATTTAATGGAAAAAAGGTGTATAGAAACATAAAAACAAGTTTTTAAAAGGTATTTATAAGATATTGTGTGCTACTTTAGTGTAAAAATCAAGAATTCTGTACAAAAAGAAGGGGGGATATAGTGTAAATGAGGTTAGTTTGATTTTTAAGTTTAATGATGGATATCTCGAAAACGAAACGTTTTGCCAAATCATATATTATATTCTTGATTAGCGGGGCAAAAAACTTCCGTATACCAAATGTAGTTAAAATCGGAGTTGCGGCAACTTTCTAGACAATAACCAAAATTAGAACTCTTCTTGACACAAACCCGGCCACAACGATACTACCACAAAACACCAACTAGGAAACTAGGAACGGTAAAATTCTGGGAATGTGTTCTTCACTCGCCCAAAGAAACTCTTTCTACAAGTGCACAATTTACTATTTTATAAACTATAAAATAATAGTAATTGATTCAAGAATATATTATGTATGTAAGTCGTTATTTTCTATAAAAAAATTCTAACAATTAGTATGCAGCTAATCATTTATTATTATTTCACAATGAAAAAATAGGAAGAAATTGCATGGTGAGACCAAATTGTAAATGCGTACAGTTTTTTCCATGCAACAAGGCACAAGAGTTACTTAATTGGTAGATTACACACCGACAATTTTATTAAACAGGTTGCCTTCAAAGTCACTTTATTCGAGGTTGATATCATTCCAAGCCTACGCTACGAACAGATGATGACTGTTTTCGCTTTCGTTCGGTTACATTCGTTTACGAGAAGTCCTAGTTATTATATGAATCAGACAAGGATGCACTTCTTTAAACATTCTTTTGTTTAAATGAGAAACTTTTCATTTTCCTATTCAGTACCCGTCGTAAAAAGATTGTTTGTTTTGTGGCAAATTATGTGTGATTTTTAAAAAATAATTAAGTAATTAATAAGTGATATAGCATTGTTTAATAACATAATATTTTTCCTTAAATTAAATATCTTAAATTCTTTGTTGAATACTTTATCGCTAAAGTGAAAGTTTTTCGGACCTCCGGTTTTTACAAACCAGTTCCAATCCTGCTAGCAGCGATGCATTTAGTTTAGTTCTTTTAACAGTTTTTAGTGATTTATGTTGTTAAATTATTTCTAAATAACTTAAAAATTGTGTAATAATTTAGTGTTTGAATCAGTGATTGCTGGTGCGATATTATATTGATGGCTGTGACAGTTTGTTTTCTCTGTTTTACACTTTGACATTACCACTTTAATATTTTCTTCGAAGGGCCAAATACATTTCAAAAATAGTTATCTACGTTAATTTTAGTATTGATTAAATATTTATAGAAGCATGGTATTAACACATTTACAACCAATTAAATATTTAAATGTTTTATTTTTTGCAAAGTAGGCACCTAAGTGTAAATTATATAGATATCTTTTTCTCATTAATGAGTTTAATTTTGATAAAGGTAAACCTAATACATAATCATTTATCCATCATCCATTATGCCATGTGTTTTAAACGACTTCAGTCTTAAAACTTTTATAAATGTGTGGCAAAATATATTTACAGAAAATGACATAACGTAGTTATTAAGAATAACTAGAAATGATGTGACTGTTAAGGATATTCAAGTTTTGGTTACAGAACACGAAATTCGGCGTGCAGTTGTTCTCCGCAAGGTCATTGAAATTCATCATTTTTGGTTATAAGAATAAAATTGAATTATACACTTCTCCAATAAATTAACGCACCACCAAAAAGTAACCAAAAGTTTAAAGTTAATTTTTGTCGAAACCACTTATCCGATTTGGACGATTTTTTTTAATAGCAAGTTGTCTCTTTTAGAAAGTTAGTATACTACTCTATGTGCATAAAAACTTATTTTTTTTATAAATACCGGGTGTAACAATTATAACGGGCATTTTCAATAAAATTTATAACACCCTGTGGAGTTTAGCAGTTCCAGTATCAAGTTATAATTCAAAGCAAACTCTAGCCTTTTGTTTTTTGATTTACTCTTTTATCTTTGCTACTACAAGAGAAACTACAATTTTATAGCAGAACATGTTTTTATTGACTTTAATTTTCATTCAAAGCACTGGAGTAGGAAGCAGGCTATGGAAAAACAGAAATAAACAGTATAATTGTCATCAGGTAACTGAAGCCGTCAAAAAGCAGTTGATAGAAGTGTGTTTCCTGTGTTAGTCCTAAACGTTATTTTTTTGTAAAATCTTTAATTTTGCTAGTATGCAACGTGAAACACGAAATCTTACTCGCAAAGAATGTGCTCAAGCATTAGTTCTGTTTGAGGAAGGTTATAATTACCAAAGAATTGGCGTACGATTTAATTTATGTCATACAACCATTTCACGCGTCATAGAAAGATACAGAGAGACTGGAAGTCATGCTCGCAGACCGGGACAAGGAAGGAGATGCCAATGGCATACAAGTTTGTGGAGAAACTATTCGTAGTTGACTAAGGGAACATAATTTAAGACCTAGAATTACTGCTCGAGGTCTAACTTTAACTAGATATCATCGGAAAGCGAGCCTAAATTTTGCCAGGGAGCACCATAACTGGTTAGAGGCTGAATGGCTGCAGGTATTATTTACTGATGAGTCCCGTTTTTGTTTGTACAATAATGACAGGCGTATGCGTGTATATCGGCGCCCTAACGAATGGTATGCTCAGTGTAATTTTTTAAATACCACATTATTTGGAGGAGGATCTGTGATGGTCTGGGGAGGCGTTTCTTTGACTGGTCGCACGGAACTTGTGGTCATAAATAATGGAAGCCTTACAGCTGAAAGGTACATATTGGAGGTTTTAGATTAACATGTAGTGCCATTTGCGCCATATATGGGGCAAGGATTTTTGTTGATGCACGGTAATGCCAGGCCTCACGTTGCTCGAGTTGTAACCAATTTTCTCGCAGAATTTGGAGTCAATACCATGGTATGGCCAGCTCGAAGCCCGGATTTGAATAACATAAAGAACCTCTGGGCTACTGTTGGAAGAAGACTACTAGAGGAACCTAATCCGTTAAACACGTTGGAAGACGTTGGGCGGAAATGAACCAAAATGATATTCGGTCCCTTATTTTAAGTATGGGTCGGCGCTGCCAAGAAGTTATTCGTGCCAGAGGCGGAAAATACTCGCTACTGAGACTTCCGTTTAACATTTATCTTTGCTATTGTTTCTCTTTTTTGTTGTTAAATTTATTTTTCCATAAAAACATGTTCTGCTATAAAATTGTGTTACTCTTGTAGTAGCTAAGATAAAAGAGTAAATAAAAAAACAAAATGTTATAAAAAGATAAGGCTAGAGTTTGCTTTGAATTATTAATTAATACTGTAACTGCTAAACTCCACAGGGTGTTATATATTTTATGGAAAAAGTCCGTTATAATTGTAACATCCGGTATTTATAAAAAAAATAAGTTTTTATGCAAATAGAGTAGTATACTAACTTTTTTGAAAGAGACAACTTATTATTTTTAAAAAATCGTCCAAATCAAATAAGTGGTTTCCACAAAAATTAACTTTAAACTTTTGGTTACTTTTTGGTGGTGCGTTAATTTATTGGAGAAGTGTATTTTAAGCATTTAAAAATATAATGGATGGACCTAGAGATAAGCATAAATTCGCTTAAAATTCAGGGAAACGGTTGCAAATAATATCTAAAGGGTGAGACTTTTTTTTAAGTATAAGGCCTTCTAAATTTTTGACCCTGATACTTTGACCAAGTAAGTCTACAGCATTTAAAAAAAGTAATAACTTCTGATCTTCGTAATATTTTTATCATAGCATTTTTAAAAATGTGTAATACTTATATAACTTTAAATTTATAATTGGAGTTAAAGTTTTTTTTAAAGCAGGCATTTTGTTAATTATTATGCTTTTCCTTTTTATTAAAATACAAAAAGGCCGCGACCATATTTTACTCGAAGGGCACACCACAAATAGAGCCATCATGGGGATTCCGTAATATTTCGGCTTTTTGAATATAGGTGTTTATCTAGAAATTGTCACCAATTTTGGTTTTTCCTACTGAAAATTCTTAAGCGGGTGTTACACCAACAATTTCTTCGTGAATTTATTCATCAATTAATTTGCGAATTTCTTCAAGGCCGCATTTTGATTTTACACTTGTTCAGAACTTTGTAAAGTTTTTTAACCATTTAACTCTCAAAGTTCACCCTTGCCAACACAGAAATAATTTTGACATTTTGAAATAAATTATTAATACCAGTTTTGCAATCTATAAATGGAATTAAAGAAACTCACCTTTTTTTCAGCAGAACACATTTTTGATGAAGTTGCAATTCAAATAAAATTATAGAACAATAATCATAAATTAAAACAAACCAAATACCATAACCTCACATTTATGCATTTTGTTGAGTTGGCATGACCGAATTCACATCAAAGTTGATGGAAAATTAGAACACGTTCTATTTCGTGAATAAGTTTACGAAGTTCTTCATGAATTTATTTGACATCAAAGTTTTGGTTTTACATTTGTCAAGTTACTCCGAGAAGCTACTTCATGAATAAATTCGCGAAGAAATTGTTGGTGTAATACCCGCTTTACATCAAACATAATATTTATTCACGTCTATTCTTTTTGTTAGAAAAAGTCGAGGAAAAAGTAAAATAAGTAATTTAAAAAGTTAGTAACCCATTAACTGGAATGGACAACTTAGTCGCATTTACTAATGTATCCTTTTGTCTCCAAAATAGGGATTTAAATAGTTGTCTTTAATTCTATGCGATAAAAATGTATTGGATAATTGTTTAGGGCACTAAAAAATGCAATGTTGAAAAGTCCAATTATGTCCAAAAGTGGAAGTAATATAATAATTAAATTCAACAATTAAAAATAAATAAAGCACATACCCCATATTTTTTTATGCAGGGAGGTGGAAATGTGAATAATATGGATGGTAGAAAAGTAAAAATCAGTTTACAATAGTTTATAACGTAAAATTAGTAAACAATTTGAACTTTACTTTTTATAAAATCTAACAAGTATATCTTAAAAGAAACAGTGTCATTTTACCTTAAACATAATTTTATTAACAAGGGGTCATTAGAATTTATTATGTAATGTGTGGGAAGGTCAATAAAACAAAGAAATAAACAAAAATGTTTTTAAAATTTACAGGGGAGTATACCAATTATTAAATATAAACATAAAAAGATATACATGGCGCAAATATCATAAAGGTGTATTTTCGTGTAAGGATTAAATAAGTCAGAGGTACTTTGGAACAATTTTACCATTACGTAAAAAATATAAGTTGTCAATAACTAAAATCCCAAAAGTCATTTTAATATAAATTAAATAAACATTTTTCAACAGTTTTCTTATACAAATATTTCAGATGTGTCTAATTTTAAGAAAAATGCAGGTACTTTTGCGAAAGTGGGATTTGACGCTAAAATTTGATCAATTTTAACAAATACAAATAGAAGATTTGCTTTTGAAAATCTGATTTTCCCTGGTTAGTTAAAAAAAAACTTTTTGCGCAAATTTTAATTTTTCTTTTTACCAAAATGTTCTCGAAGCCAATAACATCTCGTATACACGGTGATTCATGAGGAAATGTCAATACTTCAGGTACGTAGTCAAGGTCCAAAAATAAACATAAAAGCCTATACAAATATGGGTCCGCAAAGCCTTCGTTTTCGAAATACAGGGTGTTAAAATTTTTATTTAATTTTTCTATTTTTTAAATAAAATGTATGATAATGTAAATATTGGAGTAAAAATTGGTATCCGGGGTTTTTTGGTATGACGGATTCGAATCCAATCTTATTACGGCTCTTACTTATAGGGGAAGCCACCTACCCGTCTTTTTTGTATTTTGCACAATCACAACTTTTTGGTACGGCCTGTATTACATTTTTAAGTAAATTAAATAATTGTTTTGACATTTTTTCGTCAAAAAGGTATACTTGTTAAAAGTTGGTATGAGCAACCGTTCTCAAGATATTTGAATTTAAAAAAATTACGATGCATCTGATTTTATTATAGACAAATTTAAAAAAAAATAAAACAAAATGTATAATTACACAATATGTATTTAAATTTTCAATAAAATTATTGTTCTTAAATTATGTTCGGCAAAACATAACCTAGGATTAATATTTTTTTTAAATTCCACCATTTACTTCCAAGCACATGTCAGTTCTGTGGTGAACACCCTGTATTTCGGAAACAAAGGCCTTGCGGACCCATATTTGTATAGATTTTCATGTTTATTTTTGGACCCTGACTACGTACCTGAAGTGTTAACATTTCCTCATGAATCACCCTGTATATTTGGTGTGGCTCTAATGTTTCAGTTTTAAGATAAAAAATATTGAAAATTATAGAGACGCCAATGCCCTCTATACCAAGGTCCCCAAACTTTTTTGTCTGAAGCACTTCCCATGTTTTCGGTTTTTATCAAATTTTTCCAATTTCATTAACTTCAGATGTTTTTTAATAGCTGACAAGGACCCCTTGCAAGTCATAGTCTTCTCCTGGGGGTTTATATTATATACCACTTAGGAAATCAACCCTCTTTCCATACATTATCGCCTTTTTTAATTTTACATTTAAAAAAAACTACTTGTTTTCAAAATAATGACATTTGAAAATTGTCATATATAATACATTTAACTAAGTGCAAAATCTGCCAGATGAACCGAAATAACTTGAACATTCCTATTTTGTTTTTTATTCGCTATAAAAAAATCAACTTGTGCTTATAATTCTTTTTCTGTAACCTAAAAAGCTATTAATATAAAACAATTTTGATTAAACCATGGAAGTAGATATATGGTTATCTTATTTAATGTTGGCCAAAGTGTAAGAAAGAGAAAATAAAATTATGTTATTTTATGGGTAGTTTAACAATTGAAAGTGAAAGATAAAAAATATTGTTACGTCACGCTCTAGTTTTAACATAAGTGGTAATTAACTATATTCGGAGTTTTACATAAAGAAAATTAAAGGCTCCACACTTTAAATAAAAAATGAATAATGAATGCATGTAAAACTTCCCGTCATCGACGGTCGGTTTCCACCACCTCGGCAAGAAAAAATCGAAGAAATGATACCAAAGATATTTCCGCTCCACCTATTCCTCCTCCAAGATCGGCACCAACAACATTTAGGAGACCCAGGCGAAATGTGGGTGATACTGTTTTTGTATCCTCTCCGACAAAAGTATTATTAGAATTTTCCGATGAAAACTTAAAGATATTTAAAAGAACGCTTGATAGTGAAAGTGTAGCAGAAAAAGAGGAAACACCGGATTTTGACAAGATTAGTGACGAAATACGAAAAAAACGAGATCTACCTAAAATAAGAAACAGGATTTTTGAAGAAAGTTTAGAGAGCCAGGAAATTACATTTTACATAGGTAAATTAATGTTAATAATTAAACCACTCTACAAGAAATGAAAAAGTATCGGACCCAGAGATGTCATATATGGTTTTCGATGTATTTTTGCCTCCTAAACACAGTCAAAATTGGTCATCAGGTCACAATTTTTTCCTAACTTAAAAAACAGATTTAAAACATCAGTAATTTACGAGAAAACAGCAGCAAAAATTAAGAAAATTTGTTTTTATTTTCTAAATATACAGGGTCTTTGATTATATTTACGTGGCTTCTGGAGCCTTTATTTTTGAAGACAGAAAACAATTGTAGGTTTTTTCCATATTATCTTTTGAAATTATCAGTAAAAAATTATCGCAATAAAAAAATGAAAAAATATAGGCAACTTCAACTTTTTTAAATGGAACATCCTGAATATTATGCGCTACGATAAAAGATCTTTTTTCTGATTTCAAATATATATATTTTATATATATATATATATATATATATATATATATATATATATATATATATATATATATATATATATATATATATATATATATATATATATACATTGATGATATTTGGATAAACTGTTTTTGAGATATTTAAGTAAGCTTAAAATATAAATAAATTTAAAAAAATCATATTAGTATCAAAAATGCTATGAAAACAATAAAATTGTTTTAATAAATTTGACGTATTGACATTGTAAAAAACTGAAATTTATCATTTTATCTATTAAAAGTAGTTTGTATTGCTTTTTTGTCGATGGGCTATTCAGAAGAGCAAAAAATCGCTATTATGCGTCTTTTTTATGGTAGCAATAATAATGTGACGACAGTGCAAAGCAAATATTACTTATTATATCCTTAACAACGGGTACCATCTATAGATACTATTTAATACATAGTAAGAAAGTTTATTGAAGGAAAAAGCTTTAAAATAAAGACAAGAACTGCAGCACGAAATGATAACAAAGTTTTGGATATCCTCGTTTTTTCGGGATTATTATTATACTTTTTCTATTGGACTAGCACTAACTACTTTTAATAATTTTAGAAAATCCTGAAATATCAATCTCGAATGCGGCATCTGAACTTAATAAAACAGATTATAAAATTTATTTAACCTTAAAATTTTACAAATTTTATCCTTATAAATTTATGTCCGTACAGAATCTTCCTGAACAAAACATGCAGGGCCGACCTAAGTATGCATTGGAAATAGCTAGGTTTATGCAGCAGGATCCAAAGTTTTTAAATAAAATTCTATTCACCGACAAGTCTTCCTTCACTTTAGCAGGAATGTTTAATCACAAAAATAAACATTACTGGTCCAGAAAAAATACTCACCAAAATCAGCAACATAACAATTTTATTGTTTCCATGGCTTTCTTGATACTAATATGAAACTTTTTTGTAATTTATTAATAATTTAACCTAAAATATCTTAAAAATGGTTCATCCAAATATCATCAATGTATATATGTATATAGATTTGAAATCAGAAAAAAAAGATCTTTCGTTGTAGCGCATAATATACAGGGTGTTTCATTTAAAAAAGTTGAAGTTGCCTATATTTTTTCATTTTTTTATTGCGATATTTTTTTACTGATAATTTCAAAAGATACCATGGAAAAAATCCTACAATTTTTATATAAAATATTTTTTTCGGTCCTCAAAAATAAAGGCCTCAGAAGCCACGTAAATATAATCAAAGACCCTCTACATATATTAGAAAAAGATCATGAAAAATAAAAATCCACCCTCAGAATTAATATGTCGTTCCGTTTTTTATAACCAGAAAGAAATCATTATTTTCTTAAAATTAACCGATTTTCGCCAAATTTGGTATACAGGGATCTTGGGGGTCGCTGATTACAAATCCAAGGTCAGCTTTGAAAAATTCAGGATGCCGGGTTCAATATGGGGGACCAAATTTCAAAACTCTTCTGATTTACGCCAGATTTGATCCATAGAAGTTTTAAGGATCGCTGATCACGAATTTAAGGGCGGGTTTTTAAAATTCAAAATGATAAAATATTTTTGAAAATCTCATCCGCCCTATTAGATCAGCCATTTTGAAATTTGATCCCAAATTCGTGATCAGCGATCCTTAAAACTCTTATGTACCGCCATTTTGGCAAATCTGACTTCGGATTCGTAATAAGCAACCCTCAAAACCCCCGTATACCAAATTAGGCGCAAATCGGTTAGTTTTAGGAAAATAATAAATTTTTGGAGGGAGGTGTTAAAAAAACGTCACGTAACCCATCAATTCTGAAGGTGAGCTTTTATCTTTAGGATCTTTTAAAAAATATACATTTGGAAACTAAAATCAAATTATCCCCATATTTGCGGCTGTTTTTTCGTGTTTTTGGTGTTTTAGACTTGTTTTTTGAGGCTAGAAAAAAAAAATGTGACCTGATGGTCAACTTCTGAACACGGATTCGTATTTAGGAGGCCGAAATACATCGAAAACCATATATATTACATCTCTGGGTCCGACACCTTTTTTTGTAGGATTGTGTTATTGGTTGTACTTTTAAAACATAAAAGAAACTGTATAAAAAGGGCATAATATATTAACACTTAAATATTATGTTTATTACACTGTTCTGCATTTTTTGTCACCCCCCCTCCAATTTTCTATGGGTTTTTTGTATCTGTAATGTGCTGAGTTAAAATATGATCTAGGTTTGTAACTGTCACCTATAAGTTATTAGAGAATGGATAATTGTGCATGATTTGGGGAAACCCAAATCATGCACAATATTCAAATATTAAAAAAATAAATTACATCATACAGCATTATACATTATACATATTACAAAATAAAATTTATGTTTCGACAAAGTTCAAAACAGTTAAAGAAATTGGCTTGTTGCCTTTTGTCACCATTATTCAAAGGCTTGAGGATCCAATAATAGCTCGCTAACATATTTGGTGTCCATTTTCCACTTTTTCGTTTAAGCAATTTGCTGATAAAAACTCTCGCCATGTTCACCTGAAACTGCTGGAGCCGAAATTTTAACGTGATCGCAGTCACGGATGAAATTATGGATATGGTTCCTTTACCTGACTTGCCTGTGCAGGCGGCCCAACGCAGCGTGTTCGAATACTAGCTATACGAGGTAAAAGTACGGTATTTCTCAAGGTGACTAACGTAACGCTTAAAACTTAGCCTGATCCACAGATCGCGTCGTACTTTATCGGATTCCCAAGGAACCCATTAAGGTCTGACGAACAGGGTGGCGCCCGGGAATTAAGTACCTCGAAATTAAGGGTGGTTAACGTCATGCGGATACGGTCGCCGGTTGCAGTGTTTGTTTTTCTGGATATGGCCAACTTTGCCCCTTAATGGTGGCCGTTTCAGCAAGTTGGATCATCCGTAAAGCGGGGTTTATTTTGTCACGTGACAAATATTACTTCATTCAGATATGACCGCCATTTGCACGGTTTATTCCTTTGCATCCAAGGAATCCTATCCCAAAAGGTAGGCCGTTTCGTTGTGTTCGAACGTTTGTAAAACGGGGTTAATTTGTCATACGAAAAAAATAACATCATCCGCATACTGCCGCCCTTTTGCTATAAGATTCCTGACACTAAAAGTAATAAACCGTGAAACGGCGCCCGTATCCGGATGACATTACTTTTTGTCACGTGACAACTTGGCCCCCTTTAACACACTAAGGTCGGCGGCCGTATCCACCTGACGTTAATTACCCTTAATTTTGAGGTATTTTACCCCCGGACACCGCCTGTTCGGCCTACCTTGGTTGGCCGCTCCTCGAGAATCCGATAAAGTTCGACGAGACCTTGAAAGTAGACTAATTTTCACGCGTAATCGTATCACGTTAGTCACCCTGAAAAAAATACCGTAGTTTTACCCCGTATGGCTATCTTTCGAACACGCTACGTTGGCCGCCTGCCCGGATAAATCCGGGTACTAGGTAAAGGAACCATACCCGTGAATTTCATCAGTGATCGCTATCACGTTAAAATATCGGCTCCAGCTCTCCTACTAATATATATTTTTTTAAGTTATCAGTGGGCAATTAAGTTTTAATTTATCCTAAAGTAATTCTAATTTGTACTTTAAAAATCGTAATACACCTTCAAATTACATATTTAATAAAATTTAAAAATTTAATTTTTTAAAATTATATTTAGCAATCTTGTTTTCTGGGAATAGGTAAAACGCTTTAAGAAGTACATAACAATCGATCTAGTTTTGCTTAGTTTCGTTAGTGTGAACAATTTTTGTTAGTTATCCAAGTCATTTTCAAAATAACAGATCTTTAGTTAGCAGAACCACACCTAATTTTTGTTTTTTTTAAGGCCCGTGTGGTAAGGCGCTTGTTAAACAATGTTGTTATCTTGTTTGAAATTTTTACGCTTCTCGCTTTTTTTTTTCTAAATCGTGGTTTTAAGGAAAGCTGCAGGCTAAACAACTATTTTGAAAACCAAAATTATTTTATTTGTGTAAATATGTCTCTTGACATAACAATTTTGGGCTTTTAATCAACATACATATACATATGATTTAAAAATAGGAAAAAAAACATATAATATAAAAAGCTAATCATGTATTACTAAATTATGCACATTTTCAATAAATGTCGGTAATTGAATTATGAGTCCGAAAAATTTAAGTAATCTTGTTATTGCCATCACTTTACGGATCTAAATTTAGTTTTATTCTTGTTGATATACTTATTTAGTGACTATTTACTTTTTTATTTAATTTATTGTTCTGCTAGCTTCAGGCTAAGTCGGCAGAACCACACTGATTTCAGTATGTTTTCTTTGGGGTTACTCGCCTTACAATTTTTTGGAAAAATGGGACCACTTCGGTCCAGTTCCCGGGGTATCACGAACTGACCCTGCTCAGCCCTGTTGACCCCTATAAGCTTGCAGATTGCCTGCAACAAAACCCAAAAAACCAAAAGATAAAGAAAACACTATCCTACGTTTCGGTGGCAAGTTGGCTGAGAAATTTTAACTTTGGGGAGTTTTACTTCTTTTTTGTTGCAGGCGATATGCAAGTTTATAGGGATCCATAGGGCTGAGCAAGCTCAGTTCGTTATACCCCGGGACCTGGACCGAAGTGGTCCCATTTGTTAAAAAAATTGTTAGGCGAGTAACCTCAAATAAAACATACTGAAACATGGATCCACCACAAAACTATAGAACATGTTCACACTGATATTTGTCAATAAAAAAACATATATCAAAGCTTTACCATAAGGTCAGAATTCCACGTATATTTGTTAAAAACAGAACATTTTTAAAAACTATGCATACATTATTCAGTAGCTTTTTTCTAGGTTACTTAACTAAACCATTTTATTATTTTTTTTTTAATAAGATAATTTGTCTCAAATTCCTAAATGAAGTCATTGTTTACTGTATATTTATCTCTAAATTTTATTTTTTGATAACAAGTCATTTAAAAAAAACTGCCCGAGTTTTATTAATGGTAATCAGCTCAGTTTGATAAATAATTATTTGTTTAACTCTGTTCTTCCACTTTAAACTCAAATTAGCAGAACCACATATTTCTCAATAACGAAAAATCCTAAATAAATAAGTTTGCTTTCTTTTCAGACTTTTTGACTTATTTACACTTTCCATTTTTTGTGTTAAATAAAAAACCTGTTTAACAATACAACACAAACCAGAACTAACCATTATTTTTCTATTAACGTTAAGGGGACCTATAAAACTATGACTTATATTTTTTTTAAATACAGAATATATCAATATCGAACTAAATTTAATATATCAATTGGTTTGGATAGGATCTCGTTTCTAACAAATCGTGTGAGTCATGGACGTACGGTAATTAAGGGATCAAATGTGAAAAAATCATAAATAAAACTCGATAATCGAATTAAACCAAATTTTACATAATAATTAGTGAAAACAGTTTTTAATTGTGACGAATTGTGTGGGTCATAGGCGTATGCCAACAGGGTTTATTAAGGAGTAAAATAAAAGTAAAATCTTATTATTGTTCTTGTATTACTTTTTTTCTATTTGTTTTAAAAATTTTACTTGAATGCATTATCTGGCTTTGAACCTAGTATCAAAATTTCTATTCTTTAAAGTAACTATTTGGTAAAATAATGTTTTTTGAAGTTGTTCTGTAAAACATTGTTTTTAAATTATAATTAAATTGTTTGACCTTGTTATTTGGTTGTGCTCCTATAATATTTTTTTTTTTAAATTAATAGTTCTGATAAATTTTTGTAGCATATAAAGAATCACTCGCATTTATCCGCTCCGGCTGGCAACGGGGCGGGCAATTTGTTTCGAGATGAATGTGTGACTTAGGTTATTCTGTCAAAAAGAGGCAACAATTAATCAAGAAAATTCGAAAAAATTTGTTAAAAAAGAACCAAATTTGCTACTTTGTATCCTGATTTAACTAACCATTTCAAATTTTTTTCCAATATTTTAGAATAAATTACGAAAAATTTTAAGAGCTTTTATCTTTACGCAACAAACTCTTGGCAAAAATAGTCTCTTTCGCGAAGTCCACCGACTACGCTCCTTTTCGTTGCGTTCCGTGACCGAGCAGTGCTCGCTGCCTTTTGTAAATTACACGTAACTGACGTAACAATAAAATCGCGTTCCGTAGTGGCCCGTTCCAAGGCCAGACGGAGCGGATAGATGCGCGTGGACCTTAAAAATCATTAAAGATATTATCATATTAGTTTAAAACTCACAAGACGGGTCTTGGTGTCGCAGCATATGAAAATGGTTTTTAATAATTTTCTAAGTGTAAATAAAAAGTAACTAACTAAACGTTTTTAAGATGTCACTTTACGGTAAACTCGTTAAACTTTGGAAAATATCTTCTTTATTTTAACCTTGTCATAATCGATGTACAACATTTACAGGATATTCTTTAATAAGCCTTACGGAACTTTCTTACCCTAATTTTAAACTAAATTAGACCAACACTGACATAATTATATTTATAAAAATATTTTATTATCCTTGAGACATAAAATGCAATCTTATTTAAATATATACGATTGAACATAATACGTATTTATATTATGTATGTATTTATATTGTTTTATATTTTAAAATGTATTTTAGGTGATGAAACCGATCACCACTATGAAAGTCTGTACACGACCAAAGAAGACGAAGACTTCGACTACGACTCGTTTGAAAGCGATACTGAGTCGGATGGTTCATTTGATAAAATTCGCATTGTAGTAAGTATATTTTATATAATATTTAAAAACTACTAATTATATATAACAATGCACATTTATAAAGCTTCTAGGTCGCATTGGGTTTTGTTAATATAATATTTTGGATCACAGTGATTCTACCCCAGGTACCAAACTGTCGTCTTTTTGACGTAGAATGACGTGATTATGTCACAGCCCAAAGATGTCATTTTATGACGTCAATTTAACGTCAAATTTTAGAGGCTAAAATACCTTAAAAATGACGTGATCTTTCAAGACAAATGACGTCATAATTTCCCGGAAAGTGACCAGTACTATATGTGTTCGATTTTCATATCGGAAGAGCTCTAGAACTATTCAAATCAGTGCAAAATGTTACCAAACTTGAAAACAAATAACACAATAGAAATTGAAAGGTGTTTATTATGCAACTTTCTTGGACGGTTCTGTAGCTCTTCAAATGGAAAATCTAAAATTCAAAATCACCTTCAATACGTCGTTTTGAAACCGAACGAAATTTTGACGAAATGCCTTATGACTTATTAATATTAAACGCAGCGTCACTCAAGAAGGCAAATACAAAATTCAACTAAATATTCCAGTATTGGGTAATTTTTAGGAGCTGAAAATGGACAAAATTTAAATGCTCAAAATATTTTATTTAATCTTTTTACAAAAACACTGTAAAGACTAGATAACCCCCAAATAAACTGTATTGGCAAAATCGTATTTTTTTTATTATAAAGTTTGGCAGTCGTTGACTCGGACATCGGAAATGACACAAATGATATCCCCTAATTTTCATGTCTCTAAACAGTTACTTAAACTGTCCACAATATATATGTCAATTTTAGATGAATGCATTGAATATAAATAGAAGGACTTTTTACTTAAAAATCATTTTTCACTGATAACTGTTTTGCCATTATTTACATTAACTATAATGTTATTTATTTATTTATTTCAATTTACATGTACTCTACAGAAATTAATATTTCCAAATGGTACATCATTTCATGAATCTGAATAACATTTTTATTCACAAAACAATACAAATCACTAAAACTATGAGTATAAATACAAACAAACATATAAACAAAATTTAAGAACCAACAATTAACCACGCACTACAAGACACAATTAATAAAATGTGTTTGGTACAAAATGGTGCATATACCCTATACTGCCTATGCCTTATAATCGGCCCCGCTCGGCCGCTTTCGATATTATATAGGCGATAAATTCAAAACTCCTTTGTGTTGGGCAAAAATTAGATTTTAAACTAATATTAAGTAATAACCTTACTAACTTTATGTATTAGGTAGTAGATGTGTAATGAAAATCCATATACATATAATATATAACGGTTTTAGAAATGAGTTTTTACAGAAAAGTAAATAATCCCTAATAAAGTTTTAAGTAAAATATGACGAAAAATTGTCGTCCAGATAACGTCATATTATAACGTTAAATTCTCGTCAGTAAAACTATTTCATAATTCACGCCATAAATTGGTAATATGACGTGGCGGATCAAAATTCACCAAAAGATGACGTCATAAAGTCGACAGGGGCAAGTTCTTTATTCCGGTAAAAAGTACGCTGAATTTATGCGCTGAACGTCAAATGACGTCATGAGAAGTTCTGATGGAACAAATTAAAACGAAATTTGTTCTGCAACTGCCACTGCTCAGCTGATTGTTGTGTTTCTCTTCCGTATTTATTTATATTTTTTTGCGCAATTATTTTATAATAACGCTTTAATGGAATCCATCGGACTCTCCAGCGGTAGTTTAAAAACGATGAGCGCTTAATGCGCTGGATCCATCGATGCAATTACAAACTTGCCCCAGCTTGCTGCCTGGGACTTTTCCTGTAGAGGTTGCGTTTTTATAATAATTTTGCTGGGACGCCCAATTTTGTGAAACACATTAACAGTTTTTGCAAATATTAGATGCTAAAACTGCATATAACTTGCACTACATTTCGTAATCGATTTTTTAACTTCCTGGGGTCACTGAGTATTCTTGGATTTCAAGCAAAACTATGGCAACATTTCTTTATCCTCTAGTTCATTAAAGCAAATGTAAAATATAATAATTATAAACAAAAATCTTAAACATTTCACTCCCGGATCACCAGAATCAATCAATATACTAGTCTGAGAGCACCAGTCTCTTCAGGAATGTCCTGACCTGTGACAGACTGGGAATGCCCTCAGACATAATGCCTACAGCAACCAATTACAACCGGCTCTACAGTGTAGTCTACCCACAAAGGGAGGACCGGAGTCGAAAAACGACCGACCTGCTCCGGGCTGACATCTGTTGGTACACTGACGGCTCCAAAACCAAGGACGGTGTTGGAGCTGGAATATATGGATAGAGGCCGAGGACAAAGCTTTCCTTCAGCCTGGACACTCTCGCAACCATATTTTAAGCGGAGGTATTTTCTATTGAGATGTGTGCTAGATCGCTGGTTGATCGGCACTGCACACGTAAGACAGTTAAAATATTCTCCGATAGTCAAGCAGCTCTTAAGGCTCTTGAATCCAGCCGGTGAAATTCGAAAACTGTCTGGTATTGCAAGGATGCGCTGACCAAACTGGGTCAAAACAACAAGCGCACATGCACAAGATCGACCTGGCGGAAGACGCCGAGTGACGCATGTGCATGGAGGGGGATGAATCGGCAGAACACATACTGTGTTCGTGCCCAGCAATGGCACGACTAAGATTCGCAATCCTCGGCAATGACACCTTGTTGCCGGGGGAGGTGAAAGATCTCTCTGCTAACAGGATCATCAGATTTATTAGACGTCTGGACCTGGTGGGAGAAATATAAAAGGGTGTGAGCCACAATAGACCGATCGGTCGCGGTGAAAGGGTGTTATACCTACTCACTTTAAACTTACCTACCTACTTACCTAGTCTGATTATTAATTTGTTTTTATCAAATAATGTATAGTGTAATATAGTTTATGTAGAGCTCTTTTTATAGCTTTCCTTATTTTTAATGTTTTGTTTGAAAGAGGTCTATATATTGTCAAAATATTAAACTATTATGTCTTTATATTTTGCGTTTTATAAGCAGAGCTTTCCATGTTTTGGTATGGTAATATTCATACCCATTGATAATTTAACTTTTTTTAGGATGATAGTGGAATAGATATTGGTAGTAATCAACTTCCAGATCCTCCCAACGGGCAGCAAACTTATGGGCTCATAAAATTTGCGGAGAAACATATGAAAAAAATTAGGGACAATTTTTCAATAGATATTACCAAGTCTCTTACTCGTATGAAAAAACATATTTCCAAGACTGATCCAGATATCTCAGGTACGTATTCGACAATTTCTTTATTGTAAGCTATTTTTATTTTTGGTTAAAATGAATTTACCCATTTGAAGTAAAAAAAATGGTTCCGGAGTTTGACCAATTTAAATCATGGTAAAAATAATTGTTTATTATTTATTAAGCATAATATGTTACAAAGTAATCATCAATAGGAATTTTTTTCTTTAAACATAAATTAATGGAGACTCGCATTGAGTTTTCATTGTAGTATCTATACATTAATACACACTGGTGTTTCTGCATTTTTATTGTTAATCCTTACCCTAACGTTTAAGTGAATAAGCCCAAATGTAGAAAAAACCTTTTTACCGACGCTGATGATGCACACTGATTCAGTATAGGTAAGAATTGTTCAACATCAGGAATGTTTTTTCGCAAACTCACCACTTTAGGTTTGATCTTTCTTTAAATCATAATTGTTGAAAATAGTTTTATTTTAGCTTAAAGTTTCATAATAAATGGAAGTAATCCAGTAATTTCATACATTTTTTCATTCGATTTAAAGCTTGATTGTTCTTTGCATCAATAAGTGCGTGTGTTTTTCCTTATGATGCTGAATTAATGATAATTCTAATTAATTCTCAAATATACTTCTTAATTCCTTCCATTTCTCTTTGTTATTTATGGCGGCTATATGCTTCAAGATATTTAAATAATCCTCAGCTGATCTTTTAAGACCAACGTTTAAAACTTTTTTGTATATAGTCGGTTTTTTTTCTTCGGATATTCGTAAGAGTTTCTCCCGTTGGCTTACATACACAAGTAAATAATCTGCCATACTATTCCATCTGGCATCAATAGAAAGTACTAATGGTTTCCCCTCATTCCATTTGCATCTTGCTTGTGCCAAGTGGTTATTCTTGAAATATAAAAAAATTGTGTAATGTGTTTTTTAATTTTTTTTTAAGGTAAGCTAAGCAATCATAAGTTATGAGTCTTCCGCAAATATCTAAATTGTCTTCTACATATCTTCTCATAACTGCCATGTTTACGGCATTATCTACTGCAAATAATTTAACGTCACGGTTGTATTTAAATTTACAAGATAAAATCAAATACCAAGCAATCTCACCTAAATAATAGCCAGTGTGGGGATTTCCCGATGAATACATTGTTTCATATAAAATGCACGTCCATCTTCAGTATTTATTGTGGAACAAATTACAGGTTCATTGTGATAGCATAAACATGGTCAAGCTATTCTTAGAAAGCTTTCCATTTTTTAAATCATTTTAATCTTAACAATTTGACCACCCTTTTTTATGTGAAAGAAAAGTTAAAAGGGAAAAAAAAATCGTTGATTTTTGATTTTTTTAAATCACGATTTTTTCCAACCTTGTTTTTTTTTATTTTTACTTATTTTATAAACCGTCAGATCTGCATAGACTTTTTTCGCCTTAAAGCTTATTTCTTGTCAGTCTTTACTATTCTTACTGGTACTACTGCATGTCAAAAGGCATAGTGACATGCAATCATCGCATACAATTTATTGTTCCGGTTAGTTTAATAAACATCTTTCCAAAAACAACCTTTCTTCCTATGGGCGCCTTGTTGGTACCGTCCCAAACTTGTATGAAAAAGGACAAATCGTCAGTTATAATGAAGTTAAACTTCATTATAACTGCACTATTTAAACATTATTTTTGGTTAAGCTTAGAACTTGAAAAGCAGTATGAATAAAGCTTAACTATGTACCGATTATGCTGCGTTGTTATTTTGAATCACGCACATCATTCTTAGATTAATCTTTCTAGACGCGAATCCAATGAAATCTGTCATTTTTACATTACCATTATACAACAGCAGGTCTTGTCTACTGCCTTTACTGTTCTTTAAGGCTCGTTTTCATGCTACATAATAATGTCATGACACTTTAAGTCATGACAATATGACATTTTTAGTTGTTGTTTTGATGTATTTAATGTCATGATTTTTGTATTAAATTGAAAATGGCGTCGATTGAAGTGATTGCGACAGGTGCACGAGTGTTAAGTTTAATTATAAGTGAAAATAAAAAAAGGGAAAAAATCTGGGTAAGGCGATGGATCCAACGGAGAAATAAATTGGGTGCATGTTACACCCTTATACGAGAAGTTGCTGCGGAAGATCCTTCTAGCTTTTTAAATTTCATGTGCATAGACCAGGCTATGTTTAATATTCTACTTGGACGACTTGGACATTTTACAAGGCACAAGGGTAAGGTTGCTGAATTACAATCAAACCACTTAAAAGCTGATTTCACGATGTTCCATCACATATTTTATGCAGTAAAACTTTAGTCGGCTCATGTTATTATTCTCAGAGCCGACACAGATCTATCATCTTGGCAATTTATGACTGGAAACAACAAAAAAATATTGGTTGTCTGGGTTTTGGTTTAAAGGTTCTCCTACAAGAAAATTTCTTCTAGGATGCCATTTAGCTGCCCAATTCCTAGGTGAGAGCATTGTGTAATATTTTGCCAGGAATACACGCTGTAAATGGCTACGATACTTCCGGTAGTTTTGGCAGTAAGATGCTATATTTGGAAGGCTGCAACTGAGGGTTTTGTACAAACACCTCTTTTATCTTTGGAAAACCTTGTTCTATATAATGATCAAATAAAACAGAAATACTTTGCACATATTAAAAAAATCTCCTAAATGACTAACTGTTCAGAAAGTAGGTTTCGGTTTTTATTTAATAAAAGTCATGTGGACCCCAGATCTCCTATATTTGTTCAGAGCAAGTCCATTTTTGTTAAGAGCTACAGTACAAAAATGCTCATGAAACACAATGACAGCCCATCGAGTGCTGTTTATTTGGCTGTAAAAAAATGTTGGTTTTTGCCAAAGTATTAGTTTAACCTTTTAAATATATGTCAAATTGTTAAACAATATCTTTTATTTGCAAAAAAAAATCAGGCTTATTTTGTATTTCAATGCGTAAATGAATCAATACTGACTTAAATTCGCTGGTTTTTTAATAATAAACATTTTTTTTTAATATAGGTAGTTTAACTTTGCTTTTAAATTATTATGATTAGGTCATCAAACGATTTTTTTTACAAATATCAGAAAAGGTGGTAAAAAATGGACCGAAAAATTAACCGGCAAGATCCTGATTGTTAATCACGAAGCTACTCTGAACTAAAATCTATTCGTCGAATTCGGTCCTTACCTTTTGCATACTCACTTTCCGCCAAAGCCTGGTCTAATAGTCAATATTTTAAAAATAAAAGCGTATTTTAAGACCAATACAATAAAATTACTATATAAGTGATTACCTCAAAACGTTTTACTGTTCTAATTATAATAACTTCATTTTAGGGGTAAGTAGGGACAAGAAAAAACCAACAATTGTGAAACCAAAACTGTCAATACCTAATTATGATAATCTCGAAACAAAATCCATTACTACCAAACAACAAATACCATATCAGTCTGTAGAAACCACAAGACAATCTCCTGAGTCACCAACTGAAGAACAGGATAAATCAAAATCTTTAAAAAAAGGTGGATTTCTAAACAAATTTAGAAGAAGTATGTCTTTATCTGCCGAATCAGCAAATGAGCTAACTTCTAATTTAAATGGAAATAGGACCAAAAGTACATTTTATCTAACGGAAGACATAGATATAGATAATGTAAATAACAAGGAAGAGTCTTTAGATATTGAAGAAAAATCAGTATCACCTATTTTAAGGCAAGCACGATCTCCAATTTTAAGACCCAAAAGTCCTCCACCTCCTGCTCCAATTTCTCGTACTGGTAAGATATAATTATAAGTTTTTACGTTATCTATATATTCTTACTGTTTTATAACTGTCCGTTTCGTAAGTTCAACGTTATTTACAACTTTACACTGAATACTTTATTCTTTCTTTCCTAACTCTATCAATCTAGATAACTAACTATATAATGGTTTACTGCAGCCTTTATGTACCTAATGGCATATTCTACATAAATCTAGAAACAATTTTTTTACCTATTTAAAATACTGGAAACAACTTTTGGAGCTCCCATAGAACTATGATAAAGTATAAGCCGTAGAGCTTGAATATGTATAGGGGAAATGGAGGTTTATGTAATCATCTTTTAAAAGACTTCATATTTTGTAATAGGTTTTTAAGTAAATAACATCATTTTCAATTGCAAATAAAACATGTTAGAAATGTCTGGGACCATGTTTTATAATTATGTTAAATAACAAAGACAAATTGTCAATCTAGTAGATAAAATAACAATAAAGTTGTACCATTCTAATATAATTTTCACATTTGATGAACTTAATATTTTAGAAATAATTTTATTCAAAAACAATATGTTTACAAAAATCAACTTACAATACACAAAAATTAGACCCATTAGATACTTGCTAGATAAGAACCTTGAAAAAAAATTCAATCATAAAAAGAAAAAAAAATCAAAAGACCAGATTTGCTCAAAAAGGAAAGAGGATTTTAAAAATATATTTTAAATTAAAAAAAAAAGCAGTGGCGTATTAATTATCACTTGAAAATAATTCAGTGCAAATCCCGCAGGACCGCCATAGGCAAGAATAAAAAATATGTTTGAAGATACGTACATACTACCTTTCACAAAAATATCTAAGGTTATACCAAAGTTATCATAAGACCTTTGGGATATATGTTTATATAAAGTTTTTTTTTAATGGACCCAAGAATAACCTCCTTAAATATTAGCATGTTATTAAATATATGTTTAAATAATTGCAAGTTATTCTTTTTTTATCTGGACAGGCCCTGAATGTGTCCAGGGATTAACTGCCTAAATACAATTTAAAACAGTTACATAACAATTAAATGGAACAACTTTTTTTAAATTATTTAGCTTATATTTTTGTTTTATTCGTAGATATAAGAAAATCAAATAGAAAAGATGGAAAAAGTTCTTCCTGGTATGCGGACTCCGGATTATTTAGTAATAGTGATAATACTGCTACAAAACGACCAAACACATTCTGGTATGCCGAAGTTGGCTTGTACCAAGCTCAAACTAGTTCACCACCAAGTACCAGTTCGGCAGAAAACAGCGGAAGTAATTTAAGTACACCGATCAAACGTAAGAAGATTTATTTGTCGATATACATAATTAAAATGTAGAAAAGAGCGATATTTCACGAACTGTTATTTTTTCACTGATTACATCACATAACGATCGTTCCTTCTTTCACAATACGTGAATTGATATCTGTTCTTTTGTATCACAAATCACATGTTCAAAGATTGCAACTTGATATTCGTTATCACGACGAAAGCCGAGTATCATATAACATAACAAAAATAATAAAATCAAGAAAATTGCCCACTTGGTTTCAGTTATAATTTTAAATACAATAATAATATTTATTACAATTTCTGCATGGCATGAGAAAAATATGAAGACTACAGGGAAAAAAGTGGGAATGTCACAAAATGTTAATTACGAGAAATATCGATTTTAAAATTTGAAACTTCTAAGATTCTTTAACTTGAAAATAAAATGGTTGAAATATGTAAAAAAAACTTTAGAATGTTTAAAAATTAGAACCGAAAATCTACATCGAGATTCCTTTTTGTTATAATTTTACCGATTGACATTTCTTGTGTCTCATATTTTAGACGCGGCTACTAACGGACTGTCCGTGTTCTTCTACAGAAGATGTCTTCGTAATAAAATATAGATGTTTTTCTACTAGACGGCGAAGCTAACTCAATTTTTGATATTTCTGAAAATTCCCTGGTTTTTCCCTGTGGTCTTCATATAGTTATTGGATATTGGTATAGTTTGTCCAAGCTAACATTTTTGGCGTTGGCTTGAATAAAACAGTATATAGTCAGAATTAATATACTAATAAAACTACGTCAGTTTTTTTATACATTTTTTTGCAGCCCTTTTAGTTTTTGAGATATTAACGATTTAAATTTAGAATAAAAACTCAAATATCTTAAAAAAAAAGTTACGCCTTTTGGTTAGCTCTATAAAAATTGTTATATACACATTTTAAATAAAATAAGTAATAAAAGAGATACAAGCAAAAAAAGTGAGCTTATAAGAATATTTTATTGGTACAAGTAATTATACCAGCTCCAATCCATTTAAAAACTAATTTAAAATGTTCTATTTATTGAATGAAATAAACTAATACACATGTGTCTTGAGGCAATGGGGGATAACCTGGTGGCAGGGATATTTTATGTATTTTTTTGGTCCAATAACTGTACCCATATCTATCCACTTGAAACTTTAACTAAAATAAAATTTAAAATTTAATTTAAAAAAAATACTTATAAGTGCCTCCACTATCTGGGTGTTATATACTTGGCAGGACGCTTAACATTTCTCGATCTTCTATGCTTCTATATGCATAGGTCATCGCTTAAATATTTTTATTATCAATTTAAATAACAATATTATTAATTTATAAAGACAGTTACTCGTTCAAAAAGATCCTGAGAAATATTAATGATATTTTTAACATGAAAAAAAAAATAATAGTTTTTTTTCAGTTGAATTAATGTTTAAACTTTAATTTAATCATATCTTAAAGTAGTAAATAAATGGGTAAATACCATAATTTAAATAAGAATGGCTTTAAGTCTAAAAAAAGTAGATATCTTAATAAGATAAATGTTTTAAAAGTTTAATACCTACTAAATAAACTATAAAAAAATATGTCAAAATTATGATTAACATTTTCTCAGGTCATTCTGAATGAGTAACTGTCTTTAAAAAATTATTGATATTAATATTTAAATCGATAATAAAAATATATAAACGAGCTATACACATAGTATCATAGGAGATCGAGAAATGTTAAGCATCCTGTCAGGTATATAACACCCAGATAAAGGACGCATTTTGTTTTCAATTAAATAAAGATTAAATTTTATTTTAGTTACAGTTTCAAGTAGATCACAATAGGTACAGTTATTGAGACAAAAAAAAATATCCCTGCCACCAGGTTATCCCCCATTGCCTCGAGGAACACGTGTATTAGTTTGTTTCATTCAATAAATAGAGCATTTTGAATTAATTTTTAAATGGATCTGTGCTGGTGTACTTACTTGTACCAGAAAAAAATATTGTTATAAGCGAAATATTTAAGGACCAAAATTACTTTTTTGCTAATATCACCTTTAATACTTATTTTATTAAAAATGTGTATATAACTTTTTATATAACTTACTAAAAGGCATATTTTTTGTTTATTTACATTTTTTCGTAACTCTTTTAGTTTTTAAGGTATTTGCATTTTATTTTAAATTTTAATCGTTAATATCTCAAAAACTAGAAGGGCTACAAAAAAATATATATAAAAGATTGACGAAGTTTTATTAGACCATTACATCTTTTTTTTTAAAATCAATAGTTTTCGAGTTATATAAAAAAAAACGATTTTGCACGATTTTTTAAGGTAAAAAAAATGCAATTTGAACCCGCTGAGCAGAGGCAGCAGTGCGGCTTTAAATTGATATTGTTCATAGTAATACAAAAAAAAACGTTTCATGCGGTTCTCTTATAGGCTTGGTTTTTTGAGGTGGCCTCCCGGATTATTGGACTAAAGTCCCTTCTGGCGAATAACCTGAAAAATGCTTTTAATAAATGAATCAGCGACAAGAACAACATAAACCATATCTCTAAAATAACATCTGTTTATATTTTAGCTTTTGAAATTCCTAGGCCAGTTTTAAAAACATCTGATTTTATTAACCAAGATGATGATGAAAAATATAACAATATGAAAAACGAGAACCCATATTATACAGAGAGTTATAATAGCTTTAGTAGTCTCGAAACCAAGAAAGATGACTCCCTCAAACAGGAAATACAATTAAGACTGCAAGATGAACCTTTATATCAGTTTTATGATGCTGCTGTACTGGAGGTAAAAAGACATTCTGTATTTGTGACAAATTGCTTTTATTCATACACAGAACGCATAATATATGCTTTTATAATGTAGCATAGATACAAATGAATATAACCATATTACATAAAAGGTATTACTCATAGGTCTTCTGTATCTAAAAAATTTAAAAAAAAATCTAAATAGAATAAATTAAGGGTCATTATTAGTAACTTTTTATAGGGTCTATAAATAAAGAAACTAAGATTTTATACAGTTTAAACACTGAATTGGCCCACTTGCAAATTTAAACAAGTAAATACCTTTGTAAAAACGGCTATTAAAACTTTCACTTTTATCATTTTTACTTGATGTAATAAAGACCTTTTATCTAATATTTTATTTATATTATTAGATTAAATGTCCTCTAAAAATATAAAACATATTTTTACCTAAATATTATGCTATATAAGTACTTTTTCTACAAGCGTGCGGAAAATTATACTTATCCGCATTAGTGCGGAAAAGTAAAATCTTTTAGTTTTTGGAACATAAATTAGTCTCTAATTATAAGATAATGCATAATTTTGCTTTTAAAAGTTTTATATTTGAAGAAACTGAATTTTACTGTAATTTTGCAGTCTTCTTATAACATTTATTAAATAAAATAAAAGAATTCTAATTTATCAAATGTAAGTACATATTTTTAATAATTGCATATAAATTATCAAAGAATGCATAGCAACCAACTAATTGTTTATGCATCTATCAAAATTTAATTTTCTGTCACGCATTTTTTAACCAAATTGGAGAAATGTTTTCAATGGATTCTGACGATGATTTACCAGCATCGATTATCGAAGCAGCAGAAGTAGCAAGTCACAGCTATGAAAAAGAATCTATATATATATATAATTTGCTAATGTGGATATATTTATATGTAGGTAGGTTATATATATATATATATTATATATATATTATATATATATATATATATATATATATATATATATATATATATATATATATATATATATATATATATATATATATATATATATATATATATATATATATATATATATATATATATATATTTATTTGTCTGTCCACGTGATTCTGAAGTTATGGCTTGAGCTAAAATCATGAAATTTGGCACAGTGGTAGTCATTAGCAGTGGCTAGAACCTAACGAAGCCCGTTTTTTGAATTTCGCCTCCGGGACAAAAATAAGAGCAAAAAAGTGTTTTTTTTACCGTTAGCCGTACGGAAGGCGTCTTACGGAGACAGAGGCTACTTAATATTGTCTCTCGCCTGGCGGAGACAGGCTTTTCATCTGGTTTATTATGTTTGAGAGCTGGTGTCAAAGTAAGGGTGTGAAATATTTTAAAGAAGATATTTTTCTGGCCTATTTCTCTTAGTTATCAGAAACATGTAAACCCAATACATTATGGTCTAGATACTCTATGCTAAAATGTATTATTAAGTTTCCACAGAACATATGTAGATTTAAGCAAGTTTTTCAAAGTGACGGCCTACCTTAAAAAACAAAGCGTTGGTTTTAGACCCAAAAAGGCTAAAGTCTCTTTAAAAAAAGAAATATCAAAATTCATGGATGAAGCGCCAGATGATACTTATTTACATAAAATATAAAAGTAGGTACGACTTTTGGATCAGCGGGCGCTTGTCGTAGAGAGGAGTTAACAAAAATATGTCTGGACCATACTGAAGACCAAGGAAATTTAGTATTCATACACATCCCAGATTCAAAAAATCACAGCTCTAGAAGCTTTGAAATTTCTGGAAATGCCGAAAATGGAAAATTTTTGAATGCCGACAACACCACATAGGCGATTTTTTGTAAACTATAAACACGGAGTGTGTAGAGTACAACGTATCGGCATTAATACCTTCGGAAAAATGCCATCGAAAATAGCGTCCTATCTTCAAACTTCCTAACCCGGAATTGTATACTGGGCATAGTTTTCGCCGGTCCTCTGCAACATTTCTTGCAAACTCCGAAGAACAAATATCCAACATTAAACGTCTTGGAGGCTGAAAGTCTACATTAGTCGCTAAAGGATACCTCGATAATTCAACAAATTTTAGAAAGGATATTTCAAACAAAATACTCAATTTTACCGAAACACCTTCCACTATCCAGAAACAACCGTCAAGCCATCTTCCAATTTACTAAACTTCTCAGTTCAAGAAACTAATTCCATAGTTGCAAAAGATTGGTTCATCAAGAACCAACGCCGCCGCCGTCAACGTTTTCTACAGAAAAGCAACTCGCGTCAGCAATAAATTTGCAAAACGCGACCTGTTGCACTTTTACTATAAATGTTACTAATAATAATTAGTGTATAAATTCCTTCGTTAATAAATAATATTTTAATTATAAATCTTTAAAATTATGTTGGTTTTTCCTCTCGCTTGTAGAAAAAATATTGTTCCTAACACTTGCGGAAAGTAACTTTTCGCACTTGTTAGGAAAATAACTATTTAAGGTTATATGCATATAGCAGGTGATTTACAGAGATGATTTTTCCTGTAACATTTTAATTTTTTAAATAAAGCAAAATACGGACTAAAAGTGCTTATTTTTACTCGCAATTTTGCATTCGCTTGGCTGCGCTGCGCTCCGCTTCGCAACTGCAAAAATTGCTCGTAAAAAAAGAAGCACTTTTAATCCTTATAATATAATATACTATTAATATATGGTTTTTGACATAAATATGCATCGTTTGACCTATTCACTTGTTTGTATTACTTAAGGTTTTACCGGAAACGACTAGTATTTTCAGGGGTGGATTTATGCAAAGGCTGAGTAGGCTAAATCCTAGGGCGGCAAATACTATGGGCGACAATGAATTTTTTAAAAAATTTAATCGTAAATTAATAAAAAATATTTGTTTTTAATATTTAACGAATAGGTAAAAAAATTTCGGGCAAATTGGCTTCATTTTTATAAGACGTACTGGTATAATTGACTAGGCGGCAAAAAGTTAAAGCCCTGAGTATTTTGCAATTTACCCTATTCTTTTATTTATAGATGTACCTTACCATACTAAGATTTAAATTTGTTTTAGTCAATTAGCTATGGCGATACTTCTGACTTTGACTCTGACAACTACGAAGATATTGCAGAAAAGGAAGTAGTAAAACAAATTAAAATTAGACCATCAGCGATGGAACTAGTCTCGCCAAAACGAAATTCTATTTGCTTTACTAAAACGCTTTGGTGTGAAATTCCAGAAGTTATAAATTCCTCAGTATTAAGTAAGTTTCTATTAACAATTTTTATATTTATTAACCATGAAGTACCAGCAGTATGCTTAACGTGTATTCCAAATTGGTGATGTTAAAAAATGGATAAAGAAATTCAAAGGCATATTAAAAATCGTTTATTTATTTTTCAGAATCTTATTAGCTTCGATATTTCTATTTATATAGGCGCTAGTTCAAATTTTATAAAAATGAATTAACGCTTTTAAAAAACTTACTTTTTTACAGGGTAAGTCTCTAAAGTGGGACCCCCCATTTATTGCTTTAAATATTCAAATTGGAAAAAAATGTTTTATACAAAAATATGTTGGTTTTTGCTGCTCTATATTTTGCGAACAACGTTATGTATACAGGGTGTATCAAAAAGCCCGTATAAGAACAAAGTTACTTTTTTTAAATGACTCCCTATATTTTTTGTTAATTTTTTTGTTTACTACATAAAATTTTAGATTTTTTTTATCTGGCATATCATATCCCTATATTTAACTGTTTACGAGATATTCTCAATTAAATACAAATTTAGAATGAAAAAATCCGCCCCTCTCTTAATGTTTTTTTACGTTTCTATGATTTTAGCGGTTTTTGTAGAATGATAAAACAGTCATAGTAATAATTAATAAGTAATTATATATCACATGTCGAGTTGAAATAGGTAAAACCTCAAAAAAGAAAAAAACGATTAAAACATTTTTTTTACAGATTAATAAAACTGTCATTTTGACATTTTTATTATTCCCTATAGCCTATATGGTTATTATGCAACTCTCAAAAAACCGCTGGAACCATAGAAACGTAAAACAACATTAAAAGATGAGCGGATTTATTCCTTCTAAGTTTGTATTTAAATGCAGATATCTCGTAAACACTTGAATATCGGGATATAATATTCTAAATAAAAAAATCTAGAATTTTATGCAGAAAACAAAAATGTAACAAAAAATATAGGGAGTCATTTAAAAAAATTAACTTTGTTCTTGTACGGACTTTTTAATACACCCTGTATACATAACGTTGTTCGCAAAATATAAAGCAGCAGAAAGTAAAATATTTTTGTATAAAACATTTTTTCCCAATTTGAATATTTAAAGCAATAATAAACTCACTTTACAGACTTACCCTGTATAATAAGAATCTTATTAGTTTCGCTAGTTCAAATTTTATAAAAATGATTTATACCGCTTTTAAAAAACTTTTACTTTTTTTATAAGAGGACATATTAAGATTTGAAAACTAAGATTTTGAGTTTGGAACGCCAACATACAATTTTTTTAAATATGTTGGCAGACCGAAAGCCGTAAAAAAATGAATTTAAGAATCTAGGTCTGTACCACAAGTAAAGTCCCTTCTTGTAACTCACCTTTGAGAGGAAAACAAATACAAGACATCAAAATATACAAAGGTGTACTTGTGGAAAAAAATAGAGCTTTAAAAAAAAACGCAAAAAAATCTTAAGGATAATTATCATTTTTTAAAGATTGTTTTAAGGGGTTTAAATTTATGATCGAATTCCTCAAAAAAATCTAACCGCGTTAATAAAGTAAAATCACAATACATCCAAATAAACTAACTATTATGTTCACTCTTCAGATGGGTCGTAATTATCTTTTGTTTCTCAGAACATAGATTTCATCAAATTAATTGCATACATAGAAACTGATTGTGATGACATTTTATTTAAAATAAAAAATACAGAAATCATTAAAAACATGAATATGTTTGGACAGAAAAATATATTGTGAAATAAAAATAATTGAAACTGCAGAATTAAAAAGCATCAAGAGACACGTATAAAGTATGTTTTTTGTTTTTCTGGGGTACGTACTTCGTAACGACCAAAGAAGGTTTTTAATTTATGTATATTCTATACATGAATTATGTATACCGTACCAAGGTTTATACTCTAAAATCACAAAAAAAATCCCTGACATTTCCAGGTTTTGTCTGACATTTTCCCATATTTTTCAGAATGTAAAATATTAAAAATGAATAGGTAAAGGGTACTCAAAAATATATTATTTTTAAGAAATAAAATATTATTTAAAAAACAAAATAAAAATAACTTAAATTTCAGACTATTTTTATTTTCTGTAAAAAATAATCATTATTGATGCCGCCAAAAGAACTTTTCTCGGTTGGAGCATTCGCAATACCTCCTAATTCTCAGCACGGTAAAATGTAAATATTGCCTTAAAAAGAGCCTAAATAATTGATCATTAATTGGTCAAGATTTGGTCAGATTTCAAAACGAAAAATTGAAAGTGTTAATTTTCAAGGACACTCAAGAACTTTTAGCACCCCAAATTTAGGATATAGGTGCCCGCAACAAAAAATTTACTTGAAAATGACTAGAAATTAATTGGTTAGTGCCTCTGGACATTCAATTTCATTAATAATAGTTCAGAAAAGGATATTAAGGCAAGAAATGTATAGAACAAAACTTTTATCAAAATAGTCATATTGGTCAGAGTCAAATTTTAATCGACCAGTAAGTTAACAAAAAAATTAAAAGATTAACTCTTTAAAATCACATAAAATAGAGTAGCACCCAAAAAACGTAAAAGCATCGACAACAGCTTAAAATACTGACAATGAGTTAAATTTAATTGCTCACATAAAATTTTATATTTATCTGAGCAATAGGACTATTTTGAGGTGCTAAAAGTTTTGTTTTTTACATTTTGTACCTTAATGTAATTTTTTTCTCTGAATTATTACTGACCAAATGTCTAGAGGCACTGACTAATTTATTTCTGTTCATTTCGAAGTAAATTCTCTGGTGCGGGCAACTGTATCTTAAATTTGGGATGCTAAAAGTTTTTGAGTGTTATGCAAATTAGCACTTTCAATTTTTTTGACCAAATCTTAAAATTATTTAACCATTTTTAACCAATTAATAATAACCAATTTTTGAAGCTATTTTCCAAGGAAATATTTACATTTTACTGTGCCAACAATGATAAGTAATTTGCTATGCACCCAGAAAATTAATATATTAGAGTTAAGATCAGAAAAGACACTACTATATTTTTCATAATGTATTGGAGAGAAAAACCGGAAGTCATGTCTGATGTCAATACATCCTTGGGGTTTCACAGGTAGCCTGTCAGTCGATAAGTTCGATTCGGGATCCCGATACGCAGCGGCAGAAACCTCCTTTGATTGATTGATTGATAATCTAAATACACAAGTTGAGGTTTTGTCCGCCTCGACACTGCAGCCTACAGGGCTTGTTGTATCTCTTGTGTATTTGTTTCAGTTAAAAAGGTTTGACACCTTAGACAGGTGTAGTAGCCCTTTTACTGTTCTTTTCTGGTCTCCAGCCTCCTGGTGGTTAGTGTCCACCATGAGGTTTTGATTTGTTCTCCAGTATGTAAGTGCAGGGCACTCATATATGATGTGAGAGGCTGTCTCTTCCTCTTCGTCATATAGTCTGCAAATGGGTTCTTCTCTATAGATGCCCATAGTGTGCAAATGTTTTCTTAGGGTGCAGTGTCCGGTTATTAATCCTGTCACTATTCTAATCTGATTCCTATTTAGTTTTAGTAGTTCACTTGTCAATGCTTTCGATGGTGATTCCAACATTGATTTAGTGTGATTTTGCCTTGGAATGTGGTTCCAGTATGACTGATGTTGTGTTTGAATCCACCGAGTCATGTAGCCACGAACCGAGGCTTTTGGTATTCCAAAAACAGGTTCAGGACCCACAAACATTGCTGCGGAGCCTCGCCTGGCCAGGGAGTCTGCATTTTCATTGCCCTGTATTCCCCTGTGTCCTGGCACCCAGGAAAGTGTAACTTTGTTGTGGTTAGCCAGGTTTAGGAGGCATTGCAGACAGTTCCAAACCAACCTTGAGTTGACTTGTTGAGATGCCAAAGCTGTTATGGCCGCTTGACTATCAGAGAAGATAGTAACCTCCTTACCTACTATGATATGATTAGGACGGAGAATTATTTAATAATTTTATATTATTTCAATTATATTACTTACTTATTTTTTTCCAGAAATCCTATAGATTTTCCCTGACATTAAGAAAATCTTGGAAAATTCCCTGACATTTCCCTGATATTTGCAGCTAAATTCAAATTCCCTGAAATTTCCAGGTTTTCCAGTCGAGTATAAACCCTGCGTACGTTAGTACTTAGGCCTTATTGCAGTTCGGATCCAGTTTAGATTAAAATCAATATCAAATTTGAACCGTTTAGTTGTGACGTTTTTACATAACTATTTTTCTAGTATTTGAGATACGTTATGATCCTTCATAACACAACTAGTTTTTGTAATAAGGCAAAACATCTACAAATATCTATAAATTTATTAATTTTTGATACAAATTCCTTCCACTAATTATTATAAATATTAATAACACATATTTAACAATTTTTTAAAACAATCCTTACTGCTGATGATAATGATGATGAAGATCTAACTGTAATAAATTGGGCTGTTGACCGGATTGACTCGCACTCGGGCTAGCATACCACTCTTTTCTTCGTTGCATTTTCTATCTTTTTGCCATCACACCATGTCAAAAACTGGTTGTATCTTTTTTCATATTTTGATCACGACTTTTCCGGCAATAATGATTCCGCGGTACGTACTGCGGCAGCTTCTACGTCTGAAGGGAAACTGTCTAAATAGATTTTTCTGTTACTTAACAGAACGAACTGACTTTTCCAAAAAATCAAATGACTACTTGATAAACAACGTTTGTAACCATGGTCTGGGGCACGTAACATTTCCCCACAATTAGAATTTAAAAAATGTGACAAATGTCTCAGTGTTAAAGGTAGGCAACTAATAAACGAAAACTGTATTTCGGTTGTAGATAAAACATTTTACATCACACGTGGGTTTAAACATGACGACAACACTACTGTAATTAGAACGACTCTATCTACAACCTCGTCATTTTAATCTTTGGCACTCGTTATTGTAATCATGCCCATAAACGCACTGGTAATGTAAATAACTATTGTAAATCTAGATTTAAAAATTCTCATAATTCGTTATTAAACTCACAAAATCTTTTAATGTCACTTAAGTGTTTGTTTAAAAAATGCTTGTTTAATAAATAAAAAGACAAAATTTCCATATTATACATTTTTCTATTTTATCATGTCGTCGATAAGAGACCCATAATTCATAATTTAAAAGAGTGTTAATTTGATTATTTATTGGAATATTAAAAATATTAAAAAAAACTTAAAATAAAGTTATAAAATACATTGGCAATCCATCTTTTAAGTTTTTCTTTCTTTTTTAATTTATTTTAGGTTCTCTCAGTGCTCATCAGAAAAGACTACAGGAAGCTAAATTTGAAATATTGACATCTGAGGCGTCATACCTTAACTCACTGAATGTGCTAAGTACCCATTTTGTTAAAAACTTTACTGCTAGTAATCTGCTTAGAACAGAAGAAAAAGAAATACTTTTTGGTCACGTCGAAGAAGGTAATAAAATAAATATGTTTGTTTTGGTCATTTTGACCAAGACAAACGTATATTAATGTGAGTGTTTATAAAAATATAATCATTTTATGCTTATCTATTTAAGTTAGCCTTAGATTTTGGTTTAAATATTCAATTTTTTATATTTTTAATGGCGTTACCAAAGAAGTACATAATTAGCAAATCGCTCTTTCCTGGTGACACGAGGAATGCTGGGGGAGCCTTAGTAGAATAAGACATGGAAAAGGCTTCATAAGGGGCACATCCAGAAGAACGAAGGAAGAACTACTTAGACAAAGTAGTAAAAGACTTCGCATAACAGTAGGGCTGTTAACAGGGCACGATAACCTAAGAGGACACCTACACAAGATAGGCTCATACAATGGGGACCCAAGTTGCAGAATGTGCGACGAGGGGGAAGAAACAGCCTACCGTATCCTGTGCAAATGTGAAGCGTTGACTCAAAAAAGACAGACATTATTTGGGCAATGGAAAATGAGCCAACAGAAACATATCAACCAACCAGTCTCGGGGTTATACAGACTTGTAGAAGGAAGAAGACTTATGGGAGGATTGGTATTAAAGATAATGGGAGATTAGGCACAAAAGGCTCAAGATGCTGCGCTGCCTCCGGTTGTAAATCAAGACGGCTCCCAGGGAAGAAGAAGAAGTATCTCCTTACCCTCTGGTTTGTCACCCGTTCTAGTGCCATCTTGTTTTGTTTGTAACTGAGCTGCCAAAACCTAAGGAGCATATCGCTCTTATCTGGCGAATGGTCATAAATTTTATTTAAGTTACAATAATATAGCGTGTGGATATAAAGTATCTTCCTACCCTCTGGAAATTTTTCAACCCTTGTAGTGCCATTTTGTTTTATTTTTTTAACTAAGCCGACAACGTACAAAAAAAAATAAAGCTCTTTAAAGGACTTTACAATGGTTATTATACAAAAAACCGCTTACCCATCAAAATTTTATTCTTAAATTTAAATATAAAGCTTTAGCTCTCTTATAAACATATTCCAAATTTAAAAAATTGAACTTTATATCCACATAATACGATAAACTATGTTTTAGCCGTTTTACACATATAAGAATAATCCGAAAATTATTGCCATAGTTATGCCGAAAATTTAAACTATAATAATTATTTTGTGTTTTACACGTTAAATATCTGTAACTAAAATTTTGACAATAAAAATACTGACCAAGTTATTTATTTTAACCAAGGAAAATGGGCAAATGATTCAGTTTAAAAACATAGTATTAATTAAATCAAATAGGTTCTCCATTTGTTCTGTTTGTTCTGATATTTAATTTACTTTCAGAATTTTATATTCTAAGTGCCTAATCATCAGTAATTAAAAATATAAAATTATTTAATAACTTTAAGACAAAATATCTTAAAACTTTTAAAATTTGCAAAAAATATGATTATTCATCCATATGTTTCTATTTATACTCATATATGTAGGTCACTGATATTTTCTTTATTTAAATAAAAGAGCTAATGTACCCCTTTCTGAATTGTTATGTGGCCACGTTTTTTCATTGTAATCATTGCCATTATCTAACATTCTTTCCCATAAATGCAGAACTAAAAAACTAACTGTAATAACTTCGTTTGATCTATCTACACCTTATATAATTTCAGGATCATAAAAAACTTTATAAATGTTCCACCCTTCCAGATATGTTATGGTAATCCATTGACAGATGTATACACAATTAGCGTTTATGCGCATGGGTATCACATAAATTATAGTAGGTTCACTAACATTTATTATAAAGTAGCAAACACAAATTATTTAAAATCTTTTGAAAACCTTCAATCAAAGCTTTGGAGATAATTTTTGGCATAAATTTTACTAGAATTCTTTATTTAATTGCGTAATTTTTATTGTTTTTCTTTTAGTACGAAACTCGTCGGATAAACTCATTCATGATTTGGAAAAATGTTGGCAGGATAACATCCTTCTACATGGAATTTGTGATATTATACAGAAACATGCAGAGGAAAATTTTAATGTCTACGTGCCTTACTGTGAAAACCAAGTATTATTTGACGAGACGCTAAAAAGATTAAAGTAAGATTCAATTTACTTTGTTTTCGTATGTTTGTAATAGTAGGAGAGTAGGTAGACATTGTAGAGTAGGTATTTGAGGCACTATAAAAACTTGTACAATGGTTCTTTTATAATATCTAAACACAAAAATGCAGAGCTTGCTGAAAGGCGGCGGGGCTGAGATTTTAACAAAGCAATATTTATATACAAAATGAACCATTAGTCGGGAAAACGTAGCACAAAAATAGGCCTTATGAGGGATTTGAATGCGGTTTTTGCATTCGATTCGTAAGAACGCCTGCAAACTTTGTGAACAAATTTAATTAATGGAAATGAAAAACTGTCTTTGTACAATAGAAAAATGGTATTTTCAAAATGCATTGAAAAGTTTGCAATTACAAAAAATTTATAAATAGGGAAATAATGATGGAAATAAGCCCGAAATTGTTACTCAGGGGTTTTCGAGGTCGCTGAACACGCATATGAAATTATTAAGGGCCTACTGAGTACCTGGTGCGCGCTAAGGATGGTGTAATCGTCGTTTTCTAGAGTTTAACGACAAATCCTCCTAATATCAGCCCAATTTCTTTACTCAAGAGGTTTTTGTTGTTTCTGAACACGAATATGACATTGACAAGGGCCTGCGGAGACCTCGTGCGCGCTAAGAATGATGTAAACGTCGTCTTCTGGAGTTTTACGACAAATCCTTTTAGTATTAGCCTAATTTTGTTACTTGGGGGTTATCGAAGAAGTAGAAGAAAGCAGTGAAAATAATGAATGCATTATTTTTAATATGTACTAAACTTTCAAATTTTTTTATTTTTTATACTAAAATATTATGTAAACAATTTTATGAATAAATACTATAAGCAGAAATTATAATTTTAAACTTTTAACAAATTACCACAAAATTCCAGAAGACGACATTAATACCAACCTATCCGACACTGGGTACCTCGAAGGCTATGATCTAGTACCGGGTACTGGAACCGACGTTTATACCATTCTTAGTGCGCACTGGGTACTCCGCAAGCTCCCCACCGACCACAAAACCCCCCGAGAATCAAAATTTGCTGATATAAGTAGGATTTGTCATAAAACTCCAGAAGACGACGTTTACACCATTCTTAGCGCGCACCAGGTACTCCGCGGACCCTTATCAATATTAGATTCGTGTTTAACGACCACAAACACTCCTTGAATAACAAAATTGGGATAATATTAGAAGGAATTGTCGTAAGACTCCAGAAGACGATGTTTACACCATTCTTAGCGCGCACTAGGTACTTCGCAGGCTATTGTCACTCTCATATTCGTGTTCAGCGACCTCGATATCTCCTAAGTAACAAAATTGGGCTAATATTAGAAGGATTTGTCATAAAACTCATCATAGAACCAAAAAAATCAAAATCCGTACAAAAGTTAGCTTTTCTCTGTTTTTCGTATGGAAAAAACTGTGAAAATAGCCATTTAAATTTAATTGTAATTTAATCGCTATCCTGTCAATAGAACTTTTGTAGGTTTGTTCTTGTTAGTTCTGATTTTTAACTAGTCCTAATCCCAATTTGTGTATTTTTCCCAGAGAAAAGTTGGAAAACAGCTAAAATTGACAATTTTAAAAAAATTCAGAGTTTGGACCCTTTTAAAGTTGGAAAACTGATCTTCGGGAAAATGATTACTTACGCTGACCGAGTGATATTTCGGACGATTCAGCGTATTAACTTTAATTGTCCGATTAAATATAGTAAACGGATTATTAAACTTCATATTTTATTCTACAACTTATACCGATATCTTTGATTTCGATATACATTTGGCGAAAATGTGTAAATTGGCTTCAAACATTACGAAGCGCGCGATTTGCTCTTGAGTGAGAAGTGGGGTTCGAACGCAGGACGTAGAAATACAACACCCTGCGCGGCTACATTTCTATCCTGCTTCAACCCTTCTGACTCTGCCTAAGAGCAGAGATCAGTGTGAGACAATGTTCAAGTGGTTTTTCACACTTTTTCACCGATTGTTTATGGATATCAAAGATATAAGTGACAATAAAAATAAAGTTTAATCCGTTTCACTTATACTTAAAAAAAAATCACATCGGACAGCGTCCGCCTTAGCCGGTTAGAACAGACATAATCATTTTTAGAATGATCAACTTTTAACATATAAAGTGCTAACTTATGATTTTTTAAGTTGTCAATTTTAGAGTTTTCGACTTTCTTTGCTAAAAATACAATAAAATAAGTTAAAAAACAAATTTCAAGTTTTAGACTTACAACTCCTTATCAAAGTAATTTACTAAATTAAAAATGTAGTTTTGTCAGTTTTTATTAAACAAAGAAAAGTCAACTTTTAACTGGATTTATTTTATTGGTTCTATGCACCTTTTTAAAAAAGTACTGTGGTTTGCTTTTAAAATATTGATCCCAAATAACATCAATGGGCTAATGAAGACGTTGCGATTCCAGCTGTAGTGGAAATTAATACAATATTATTGAATTAGTTATTAGATGATACTAAAAAATGTTTAATGTACTGACTATATTAAGTATAAAAAGATAAATACAATTTACTGTGACCTTTTCATTTTTAAGAAAGATGATAAACAAATTACAAATCCACCACACCGATTTTGATGATTTTTGTATCGGTAATTTTATTTTTTTTGAAGCTGATCACAATTTAATTATTTCTTATTCACAACCTCTTGATTTTAATAATAGACTTCCAATGAATCAACCTTAAATGAAGAATATTTCTAAAATTTCTCCTTTAAATGGAAATATACACTGATTGGGCACTTACATATAAATAAATAAACAAAATTTACAACATTTGAACGCCTATATTTTAAATAAAAATAAACACCTCAAATAATCAGTTTTATTTTACTTAATTATGAATTAGCCCAACGTTTATACAACAATACAACATATCATATGTATATTACGTTCTTGATCACCTGCAGGTAATGTTCCGAGAAATGATATCTCTTTGACATAGTTCCTTTTGAATAAATTGCTCTGTTAAATCTGAAGTATCGGTTGTTAATATCATAACAGTCGGATAACTGCGATTAATGATCTCAACCCTTAATGTGCTGCGTGTTGCGCTTGAATAGCCTTGATCATTAATCACCCTTATTAATGATCCTTGTTGGTTAAATGGTTTTAAAAACCTAGTATTTAAAATATATTTTTGTACGCTCTATATTTTTTAATATTTACTGTATAGGCTTCCATATGAGTTGTGTACTAGTTATTGGGCTTATACGACACTAAGCAATTACTTACTGTTCGGTAAACATAAGGTAATACCTTCTCTTGCTCTTGGAGTGGAGAAGTGGGGGTTCAAAGCAAGACGTAGAAATACGAACACCCCGCGCGCTACATTTCTCCTATCCTGCTTCAACCCCCTTCTCTACTCTGCCCTAAGAGCGAGATCGCGTGTGCAGCACAATGTTCCAAGTGGTTTTTCACACTTTTCACCGATTGTTTATGGATATCAAAGATATAAAAGTTGTGCAATAAAATATAAAGTTTAATCCGTTTACTACATTTATACTTAAAAAAAAACACACATCGGACAGCGTCCGCCTTTAGCCGGTTTAGACACTATGACATAAATAATCATTTTTTAGAAGATCAGCTTTTTAACTTTATAAAGGTCCAACTTATGATTTTTTTAAGTTGTCAATTTTAGCGGTTTTTCCGACTTTTCTTTGCTAAAAATACACCAATAAAGATAAGTCAAAAACAAATTTTTCTGTTTTTTGACTTTTTACAAAACTCCTTATCAAAGTAATTTACTTAAAAAGAAATAATTGGTAGTTTTGTCAGTTTTTTTTATTAAACAAAGAAAAGTCAACTTTTAAACGGATTTCATTTTTTTTAGGTTCTATGCACCTTTTTTTAAAAAAAAGTACTGGTGGTTTGCTGTTAAATTTTGATTACCCAAAAAAATCGGCCGCCGTCTCAGATGAAAGACGTTGCGATTCCAGCTGTAGTGGAAATTAATACAATATTAATTGAATTAGTTATTAGATAATACATAAAAAAATGTTTAATGTACTGACTTATATTAAGTATAAAAAGATAAATACAATTTACTGTGACCTTTTTCATTTTTAAGTAAACAGATGATAAACAAATTTTACTAATCCACCACACCGATTTTGATGATTTTTTGTATACGGAGTTTTTTTTGAGCGCTGATCACGAATTTAATTATTTCTTATTCAGCAACCTCTGGATTTTAAGTTAATAGACTTCCAAGTGAATCAACCTTAAAATGAAGAATATTTCCTAAAATTTCTCCTTTAAATGGAAATATACACTGATTGGGCACTTACATATTAAATAAATAAACTAAAATTTGCAACATTTGAACGCCTATATTTTTAATAAAAATAAACACCTCAAATGAATTCAGTTTTATTTTACTTAATTATGAATTAGGCAACCGTTTATACAACAATACAACATATACCATATATATGTATGTATTACGTTCTTGATCACCTGGCAGGTAGAATGTTCCAGAGAAATGATATCTCTTTGACAATAGTTCCTTTTGCATATAAATATTGCTCTGTTAAAATCTGGAAGTGTCGGTTGTTAATATCATAACTAGCTCGGGAATTAATTGGCGATTAATGATCTCAACCCTTAATGTGCTTGCTGTGTTTGCGCGTTGAATAGCCTTGGTCATTAATTACCCTTATTAATATCCTTGTTGGTTAAATGGTTTTGATAAAACTAATATTTAAAATATATTTTTTGTACGCTCTATATATTTTTAATAGTTTACTGTATAGGCTTCCATATAGTAAGTTGTGTGTACTAGTTATTGGGGCTTATACGACACTAAGCAATTACTTACTGTTCGGTAAACATAAGGTAATACCTTTTTTCACTTTACTCCCTACGATCTTAACTCTATCACTACTAACATAACAAAATATCTAGGGTTAACCGTGGGCTTCCTATGCTGTTCTTAATGTTCTATAATATTCGAGACACGTTACCTAGACTATTCATATACTAAGTTTTATCTTAAAAAATACAGGAATAATACTATAAAATTCTTTAAGGTTGCTACTTAATATAACTACCTATATTTGTCGTAACACCGTAACACTGCTCCCTCTAAAATCTGATCGCCCCGATCGGCTACATAATTATAATACTTAGTCAGTCTTGAAGATAGCCCTCTTTTTTATTTGTTGAGTTATACAACTCATAATCTACATAATCTTAAATTGTACTTCATTTAACAGATTTGGAAACTCCAGTTACTTTTCCTTCTTGGAAACATTCGCCACCTCTACGGGCGCCTCCATCTCCATCGCGACCACTACCACCTCGTCTGTCATCACCGCCATCTGTCCTGCTGGTTTGGCTTCTCAAAATCGGTTACATTTATTCCTCCATGCAAAGTTGGTGTTTACGCAGTGAAGATTAAAACATTTTCAGTTCCATCGCTAGTAAAAGCAACTAAATTCCAAATTTTCATAAAAATTGAAACTGTACAAAAAAATCCGGAGGTTAAACACCTTTTTTCTCCGCATCCACTGTACTATTAGTTGTTTCGGTATCCATCATGCCAATACTCAGTGGCGTATACTAGGGAAGGCTAGGGGGCCAAGGCCCCCACCCACTTTTTGCAGCACAGTAAATAATTTTGGGAGATAATTTAATTTTCTACCTACAATATTATATTAATTCATTTATTTTACACTCTCGCATTGTCAAAAGTTTTAGTTGTTTACTTTTGCTATTTTACTGTCATTAGCAAAACCTTTTTGATCCCAACGTAGTTTTTCTCAACTTGTTAGGTAAAGTTGTTTAGTTTTTTCCTTTACTCGACGTATGTGTATTATTGAGTAATAAAACCTTAATCCAAATATAATATTTTATGACTTAGTGGTACTTACTTAATCAGCAGCGATATTTTGTTATTTTTTAGTATACAATAAATTAGTTATAAAAAAATAAGTCGGCTTAAAGCTGGTAACTGAATACCATCTCTATTTGCATTAATAAAACAGTTCAACTAAAATTTTTTTGAAAATTTTATATGCTATTTTAACTGAAACTTTGATTGTTAATTTAAAATATGTTTTAGAGAACGATTTGGATTTACCGAATTTCTGAAACAGCTTGAAATGAGTGAAGCTTGCCAGTCACTATCCCTATATTCATTTTTAATGTTACCAATGCAAAGAATTACACGATGGCCCTTGCTTGTGGACGCGGTGTTAAAAAGACTTCCTCAACAAGATTCCGAATATTACGCATGTCAATTTGCGTTAGCCACTGTAAATAAGGTTGGTACTTACACAATTATTTAAAAATAATTACAATAAATCGCCAATAGCGTTATACAAAACACTAATATTTTAGTTATTTAAAAAATCTCTGATACTGATATAAGTGTTAACCTTTAGAGCAGTGTTTCCCACACTTATCTAAAGCGCGACCCCTTATTGTTAAAAAAATTGTTCACGACCCCCTACTCATCACCCAAACCAAAATAGCGACAAAAATAGCGTGCCTAATTTACAACTGATGGTTTCTCAAATTTTATTTTACTTTACTGTTTAAGTTTAAACTAAATACATTTAAAAAATTCAACAATTATTTTAATAATTGCGATCTGTTCCACTAGTAAACTAGTAGTACTTCTGCCAGACTAGCATTTACAATAAAAATAAATAATAAAAAGTCGACTGCACATTGTACACCGCGACATCTTTGTTTGTGTCTACATCGCAATACTTTTCCATGATATTCGCGAAGGCTCTACCCTTACTTCGCTAGTAGATGGCACTCTGGAACGTTCTCGTAGCCTCGTTTCGGCTTTATATAAGCGGCGATGTGCAATGAGACCTCAGTTCGAAACAGCGCGTTGTGGCGAATGCAGCGGTATTAAGTAATGAGTAAATATTTTGCGACTTACGTATTCCCGTTTACGTATTTACGTCTACGATAAATTACAAATTATGGATAAGTTTTTAAAAGAAGTGCAGAACCATCTACGTCTGAAAGTGGCAGTAATAAAAAGAAAAACAGACTTTACAGTGATGATTATCTTAAATATGGTTTTACCATTATTTCCAATAAACCACAATGTGTTATTTGTGGAGAAGTATTGTCAAACGAAAGCATGAAGCCATCAAAGTTACTTCGACATTTAAATAGCAAACATCCAGATAAAAAAGACAAACCCGTAGAATTCTTTGAAAGAAAGCTGAACGTCCTTCACAAACAGCAAGATACTTTTCAATTGGCAACCACTACTAACGAAAAAGCATTATTAGCAAGTTATAAAGTTGCTTATCGCGTTGCCAAAACTAGTAATCCGCACACAATTGCTGAAAATCTGATTTTGCCAGCAGCTGTTGAAATGGTACATATAATGATCGGTGAAAAAGAGGCTGCAAAGTTAAAAACAATACCTCTGTCAAATAATACTATCCAAAGAAGAATTAGTGATATGGCAGAAGATATTCAAGCGCAAGTTGTGGAAAATCTTAATAAATGCACGTACTTCTCTCTTCAAATGGACGAATCCACGGATATATCTAACTGTGCCCAATTTATTACGTTTGTAAGATATGATACAAATAATGGCATTCAAGAAGATATTTTATTTTGTTCCCCATTGGAGACCAATACCACTGGAAAATGTTTATTCGACAGTTTTGTGAAACGCACAAGTAAATATGTTATTGACTGGGGAAAATGTATTGCTATATGCACGGATGGCGCTAAAGCTATGACAGGACATCAATCTGGTCTTGTCGTCAGATTACAAGAAATAATGCCTAATGCCACATGGAGACATTGTTTTTTACATCGAGAAGCTCTGGCGTCAAAAGCTTTACCTCCTGAAATGGACTGTGTTATGAAAACCATCATTAAAGTTGTAAATTCCATTAAAGGAAAAGCTTTACAGACCCGTATTTTTCGAAAAATCTGCGAAGACATGGGTGCTATATTTCAAAATCTTCTTTATCACACCGAAGTAAGGTGGCTTTCAAGGGGCAACGTCTTAAAAAGAGTATTTCACTTAAGAGCAGAGCTTTTAATGTATTTGAAAGATGAGAAGTCCCCATATGAAAATCAATTTTCCGATCCTATTTGGCTTTTGAAACTAGGTTTCCTTGCTGATATTTTCGAATAATTAAATATTTTGAACAGTAATTTGCAAGGTCGCGACATTAATATAATTACAGCCACAGATAAAATTAAGGGGTTTATAAGAAAAATCGATTTATGGTCAACTTCACTTGGCAAAAAGCAGCTCGATTCATTCCAGTGCATTCAGGAAATTATAGAAAATGTATGTTACAATGCTACAAATTTTGAACAAGTTTTTGCAGGCATGCAAGTTACTTTGCTTAATTTAAAACAAAAGCTCTGTGATTATTTCCCCGAAGAAATTCAAAACAGTTACGACAGTTGCAGATGGATACTGAATCCGTTTTTAGCCGATTCCTTTCAACATGCTGAAATACCAATAAACATGAAAGAACAACTTATTGAAATATCAAGTGATGGAATGTTCAAGCTGCAATTTTGGACCAAAAAGATGCAGGAATACCCTCAGTTGGCGAATGAAGCTGTAAAATGTTTGGTTCCATTTGTAACATCATATTTATGTGAGTTAAGTTTCTCGTCTATGACTGCCATTAAAACAAAAGTGAGAAATCGTCTCGTACTTGAAAACGATATAATTGTGTGTGTCTCAAATACACAGCCTAGATTTGAAAGACTAGTTAACAGGCGCATGGGTCTCATTAACATTGTAATATTTGACTTTATTTTTTTCTTTTATTTTTAAGGACTTTTTAAGAACTTTTAATATTTAGTTTTTTATGTTTCGTTTGATAATTAATTGTTAATTTTTATTTACGGCTTTATTAAAATAAAAATACATGATTTAACAAAGTAGTGTTTTTGTCTTATTTTGGAAATTTCCGGCGACCCCCCTAGTACCTCATTGCGACCCCCCAGGGGGTCGCGACCCACACTTTGGGAAACACTGCTTTAGAGTATTGTTTTAGGCAAGGTTTATTTATGAGTATTATAAACGTAAACAAAATCATTCGAAACAGGCCTCATTAATCGATGATTTTCGATTACATAGACCTACAAATTATTTTTTTCCTTTTTTGACGAAAGTGTTCGTTTTTGGGATTTTGGAACCTTCTAATCACGAATCTGAAATCGGTTTGTTTCTATCAGATCAGAGTTTTTCACAATATGAATTTATGAAAATCATGTGAAAATTAGGGTACAAAAAAAATCTTAAGACAAAAGTAAGCCTTGGTGAAATCTTTCACCCTGCTCCTCATTGACTTCTTTTTTTTTTATCTTGGGACAGTCCACGAAGGCTGATGCCTAAGTACTAACGTACCGTGGGTGTCTTCAGTGTGGTGAGAGGGAGTTTGTTCACACGGGACTTAAATTTTTGGAGATTGGGAGGAGAAGGAAAAACTTCTGCGGGCAGCAGGTTCCATAGTCTTGACACTCTAGGGATAAAGGAACGAAAAAAGCGGGAAGTTCGGGGCCTCTCTAACTGAACTGTAAAAGGATGCATAAAAGTTGCACTACGTGTTGCTCTGTTGGGAGCTGCCAGAGAAGGAATTATACTGGCCAACTCCTCTGAGCAGAAGCCGTGAAAATACCTATAGAAGAGCGACAGATCCCCTACAGCTCGACGGTGGGCAAGAAGAGGAAGCCTTTCTGTGAGCGTTGGATCATTAATAAGACGAACAGCTCTTCTTTGAATGGAGTCCAGAATGCTAAGTGTTGTAGGGGACGCCATTCCCCAGACATGAGAACAATATTCTAAAGAGGGTCTGATTTGGGATACATACAGAGTGTACAGATTCGAAGAAGAGAAATATTTTCTGGCTCGGAAGAGAAATCCAATCTTTTTTGAAGCTGCCGAAGCTATGGATAAAATGTGTTTGTGCCAGTTGAGGTTATTCTCAAAAGTAACACCGACAAGATTAAACGACTCTTTGTTCTGCAGAACTTGGCCATTCATATGTAAGGGATGAGCATTTGCAGACTTTTTTTGCGACAGCGAACATGACTGTGTTTTCGAGGCATTAAACAGAACAAGATTTTTGGCGCCCCAATCCAAGATAAGTTTGAGGTCTTGTGAAAGAGATATCTGCATTGACCTGCGCTTGTTTTCGAAATCAGAATTACACGGTGGCTTAAGGAATTGAATACTAGAGTGGAGGGTACTATCGTCTGCAAAACTATGAATGGGATTCATTGTGGAAGAGAGAAGATCGTTAATGTGTAGAAGAAACAGCGTGGGTGCCAGCACTGAGCCCTGGGGTACCCCAGCATTAATTTGGTAGAAGCTGGAGGAATGACCATCTACACTAACTGATATACGTCGATTAGAAAGGAAACTGGAAAGCCAAGAGCAAAGCTTAGGTGGAAGACCGTAAGAAGGAAGTTTGTTAAGAAGCCCATCATGCCAGACCTGATTGAAAGCTTTGGATATGTCAAGAGCAACGATTTGGGATTCACCAAGAAACTCAAGGGACTTGTTCCAGTTGTGTGAGACAAAGGAAAGAAGATCAGCTGTGGATCTACTGTGACGGAATCCATATTGTCTATCATGTAAGATCTTATGTTTTTCCAGATACTTTAAGATTTGGGAGTTAATGAATTTTTCCATTACTTTGCAAACAACTGAAAGAAGAGATATAGGTCTATAGTTGGAGGGGAGACTTTTGGATCCTTTTTTGGGGACAGGTTGCACACGTGCAGCTTTCCAACTCTCCGGGAAAATGCCTGTGTCGTAAGAGATTAGAAAGAGGCGAGTTAAGATGGGTGCAAGCTCGGGAGCACATTTTTTTAAGACGATTGCTGGTATGCCATCCAGCCCAGACGATTTTTTAGTATTAAGAGAAGAAAGATTACGCTTGATCTGTTTGACTTTAAAAATAATATCGGGAAGATTAATAGGAGGATCAAGCGTAGAATTGGCAGCAAATTGTTTGGCAAATAGTTCGGCTTTTCCTTTGGAGGTAGAGACAATTCCATCTTCAGAGATTTGGGGTGGAAAAGAATTTGTGCAAAAGTTCTGACTAATATTTTTGGCAAAGGACCAGAAAGCTTTACTGCCATTTGAGCAAGAGAGAACTTTATCTTTTATTCGATTGTTAAAACGGTCTTTTGCTTCTGATATAGTCTGATTATACTGATTTCTCGCTTCGATGCTAGCCTGTCGATTTTCGGGACTGGGGTTTTGAAGAAACTTTTGTGGGCTTGAATTTTTAAAAGTCTGGCTTTGTCACAGGATTTAGAAAACCACGGTTTGTGATTTGAAGTTATGGGATTCTTTTTAGTGTGGGGAATATAGGTCTCAATGCCTAGTTGAATGGTTTCGGTAATTTGTTTACATATTTCGGAAGGATCGAAAGTAGAAAAGCAGGTAGGATCCCAAGGGTAGCTGGGAAAGAAATCTCTCAGACCATCCCATTCGGCCGAATTATAGTGCCAGACGGTTCGTGGCGGCATGCTTTCAGTTGCCTCAAAATGAGTGGAGTAAGATATGGTGACCAAACCATAGTCAGAGCGACCAAGGGGAGCAGTTACTGATGCTTGATAGAGGTCGGGGGTTGAAGTAAGGAAGAGATCTAGGGGGTTAGAATTATGGGTGGGAGGGAACCCTAGGAAAGTAGGTAGGTTCCATAATTAGATTGGTGAGCGAGTTGCTGATTGCGAAATTTTCTGCTGCCCTGCCTTGGGTATCAGTTTTTGTGGATCCTAGCCAATCCTTATTATGAACATTAAAATCCCCGAGAACGATTACTTCGGCCAATGGAAACTGGGAAATAATATTGTCGATCTTTATTGAAAGGAAATCAAAGAGCTCGTTGTAGGAATTGTCGGACGGGGACCGGTATATACAGCAGATAAATTTGGTAGAAGATCTGAAAGAAAGTTTAAGCCAAAGAATATCAGGCCTACCCGATTCGAGGTTAGAAACCCTAGCACAAGCCAGGTCGTTGCCAACGTAAGCACAAACGCCGCCATGGGGTCGAAAAGATGAAATGAGTTCATAACCTGGGAAAAGGAGGTGATTAGTTGCTGATTTGGGACTTACTTGGGTTTCGGTAAGAAATAGTATGTGGGGTTTGGAGGATTGAAGATAATGGTAAACAGAGTTTACGTTGGAGTTAAGCCCACATATATTTGTGAAAGATATTAGACTTTTCGATGGTGGCCCCCCAAACGTACCCCTCGCCCGGAGAACCGAATGGAGGGGTATTTTACCTCCGGATAACTTTACGTTCGGGTGTGCCATCATCATTATTTCCAAATTTTAGTAGAGTGAAAAAAAAAGAGAAAGAAAAAGAAAGAAGAGGAAGAAGGAAAACTAAAAGAGGAAGAAGGAAGAGGAAGAAGGAAAACTGACTCACCGCCCAGAACTCGAAAAGTCCTGAGACTTCACGAGTCCTTTAAAGGGCAAGTGGGGTGGTACCGCCTCAGGCGAGGAAAGCTCCTCTACCACCTACTAAGACTGCACATAAGTCTTCGGGAAAGTAGCTTAAATGGAAATGAAGAATATGAACCTTAAGACTCATAAGACAACCTAATTTTTGGAAATTTTGGAGCATGTTATTTATAATGTTTTTATACTTAATTAGCGCTTTTATGGTTTCCTGAAGTTTCTAATTACTTCTTTCAACGATACCCATGCCGACAACTCAATAGGAGTAAGTCACTCATTAATTTTCTTATATCCGGTCCAACAAAAATGCCTTCCTTTAGTTTAGCTTCCGACAAAGATGAGAATACTGACTGCAAATATTTAAATCGATTGCCTTGTTTATCTAAGGCATTTACAAATTGCTTTATAAGTCTAAGTTTTATGTGTAAAGGAGGTAGTAGGACTTTTTCGGGTGGGACTAAATACTGTCGAACTATATTTTTACTTTCTGGCCTCAAATTAGTTCTTGCTGGCCATTCTTGTCTTGGATAAGTTCTGCTCTGTTCCTGTTATCCTATTTGCATAAAAAACATGAATACTTTGTATAACCAGTTTATGGCCCTAATAACAAAGAATCTCCATATACAACCCATTTCTGTTGTTCGTAATTAATTTGAGTCAAAACTGTGACCAAATTTTCGTAACGCTCTTTTAAATGTACAGAATGGGAAACGGACAAAGAAGAGTATTTGTTTCCATTAAAAAGTAGAATTGTCTTTAAACTATTCTTTTTACCTATTGACCACTCGCGAAGCTCTGATACGCAGCTTTTACAAATCTATTCGGTGTCCAAATTTTGTCCAAGCTACGCATAGTTCCAACAAAGTATATTTCGCACGTGTTTTTTACAAAGTCCGTTATGTTGTTTTGTGGTTTTAATATTTTATACACACCACAACTGTAACAAAAATGCTCACGAGAATTAACACATCTACGGGAAGCAATGTTAAACGTATTTGCGATAGTAGGGAGTACGATTTACTAAATCGAAGTGATGATAATTTAACTATTTTTTTTTTTAAAAAGTCAAAATAGGAATCTTGGGTGATAAGCTATCGAGCTTGGATGCCTGTCAGATAACCACCAACGTTTGCGAATAAACATGTGTCTCTGTCCTATACCTAGGTTTAAAGTTAAATTATTATTTTGTCGGTCTTTAACCATAAGACAAGGGCATAATAACTTTGTTTTATTATTGTTTCCTTAACAGATAAAGAAATATTATTTGTTTAATTTAATATACAGGGTAATTGAGCCATTACACTCAATTTTATATCATAATTATAAGTTAAAATAAATCACACCGCCTTTAAACTAAACTCTCATAGAAAAAAAATAAATAAAATTTAAAAAATTATTAAAATTGTCACGTGATGGATTTTTTTGAATATTTTTTCCTTAATTAGCACACATATGAAATATCACCAATGAAAATTAATTTGTTGTGACAGGTGCATTTATGATACTTAAAAATAAAAATGGTGATGAATCAACTGATTTTAATTTGTCTTTAAAAATGTTGGGTTTTAATAAAGTATTTATTTAAAAAGTACATTTTATGAAATTATCCCACTGATTTTCAATTACATTTAATACCTATATTGTTTAGAAAACTGTTTCCGGTCTCATAACAACAAGATCAGACTGATTAGCAAAGTAAATTACAATAGAAAACAGTTATGGTTCATTTTTTCCTTAAGCAGTCTTTAAAAAATCGAAATTATTTTGATCCAGTGTTAATCAGCACAACAGTTTAAGAAAAATGTAATTAAATAGAAGCTCCTTTATAAAAGAAAATAAATTCTCTGTATGTGTATGCATGTGGATTGTAATAGAATAATAATTTTAAAAGCTGTTGTTTTCTTTTCAACCGCCATTTTTTAAAAATTATTAAAGATATCTATACGTGGAGTGCTAGACTAGAAATAGCATCAGAAAAAAATATTTATGTGTTTTCAGTTTACAGTAAGGTAATCTGCGTTAGAACCAGTTAGAATCATTATTAAAGATTCATAAAATATTTGTATATGTATATTTTTAAAAAATTTGTTTTAAATCTTGTAATAATAGTAATTTACGTTATAAGTCCTATAGGTTACTTGTTACAGTACTGGATGAGGGGGCGCTAGGAGCCGCGTCAAGAATGTCTAAACGAGTAACTGTAACAAGTACTAACGGACGTGTATCGTAATGTATTTTATTTCATACTGTAAGCCCGTTCTGGATCATCATTTGATTTTAAAAATAAAAAAATCACATATTATTTTAAAAATCGCATCACCTTTTTTCCTGTGGCAACAATCAACAAGTGAAAAAAATATCATGTTGGCATATTTTTAAATGTCTAATTTGATTTATAAAAATAAAACAGTCCGGTAGGTGTTGCTTAGCGATACTTACCGGCTCTGATACTGTAATGACTAACCTACCGGACTCAAACTGATATGTAATCAAAGGTCTACCAGATAGTATGAAATAAAAAATATAACTTTATATCCCGTGAAATAGTTTATAATAAAATAAACAACTGAAAAATTTTGCAATAAAGCAGGTAATTAAAAAAAAAGTTACTTTACAACAAGAAGGCTGCACAACTGTATTTTTTATCTAAATGCCTATTTTGTACAAAAAGTTTACAGCTGCCTGAAAAATTTCTTTGACTTTTACTCTCTAAAAATTGCAACTTAAATTTAATTTTAGATTGTAAGCCAGTGTAACGAAGCTGCAAGAAAAAAAGAACGTGAAGCTGAATTAATAAGAATTGCTAAACAACTGGACTTTCCTCAAAATATTCCAAAAATACCTATAATTTCTCCAGATCGATGGCTTATACGTTGTGGCCAAGTAACACACATACAGACGAGAAATGAAGACACCAAATTAACTTTTGGAAAAAGATTTAGCAAAAACAACATATACCTATTTCTGTTTAATGATTTATTTTTGGTGACCAAAGAAAAAAGGTAAATATTTTTAACCTCCTGTACTGAAATACCCTACCGATTGTCTGGTTAATGGGTTGAAATTTAATGCAATTTTAAATATATTTTTATTTCCAAATCTACTATTGATATCCACCGTGCCATCCTCCACCATGTATATTTTAATTTTAAATAAAAAAGTCTATTCTTAATATTAAGAATCGACGAGTTGAATTACCATGAATTTGAATCAAAATACTGATTGACTTTGAATTTTGGTTTTATCAAAACTTCGCTATCGGGAAATATTTTGGCTCTATTTTTAAGATACACAGTGTGAAAGAAAAAATTGTAGGTTATAATTTGTCTTATATTTTTAAATCAGGTTTTTTAATTGAAATAAAACTTGGTAAAGTTAAAACATTAAAAAAATACATCTTCTGATGATATACTTTTGTCTCTATTATTGACAAGTGGCGTAACTTTGGGCAGTTTAATTTTTTTTTACTATTATTTCGTCGTAATTTTTTGAAACTGATATTATTCATAATTTGGTACCTGATACTTATGTTATATTCTGCTTAGTTTAACATTAAAGAGGTATCCTTTAATTAACTTAATAAACCTAATGGCTTTCAAAATATTCTTTCTGTCTTTTTTTTTGGCTCTGGTCCAATTCGTCAGTGCTCCCCTTGCCTCCCCCGGACAGAGCTTTCCGGGGCTTCGTCGGTGGAAAATCTGGATGTTCGGCTCCAGACGCTCCAAAAAATTTTAATATTAAATTTGAAATCAATACAAGGCACAAATTAATGGCTGTCTGGCCAAGAACTGCTACTGGTATCGCGCATATCCGCTTTCTGTCAGTTTAGATGCTTTTGCTTCGCGCGCATCCATCCTCCGCCACTGGAGAATTCCTCGTGCAGAACATAAAAACAAAAAAAACACCAATTTACGACTCTTTGCGCATGGCGCCTAGCCCCAGAAGAAGGTCTCCATTAAATGGCGTGAGTCTCCTTGATCCCCGAGAGTTAAAAATCAGTTAATACGGCACCTCCTTTCACCCTTCCCGGAAAAAGCTAATATTTTTAATTGATAACAATTTTAACTATCACAAAAAAAAATTCATAAAGGGGAATTGAACGCATGTATTTGAGAAAGGATTGGATAATGTTACTCTTTTCATGCCAAGCAAATTTAAAATTAGTATATCTCGGAAGCCGTTAGGTTTATCGAGTTAATTCAATGGTACCACCGACAACATTGAGAATTGTCAGTCCTACTTCGATATACACAAAAACGTTTTTTATTAAACGTAGACCCAAAGTCTTTGTAAATCAATCTAAAAAATATAAAAGAAGTTTCTATAAATATGGGTCCGAAAGTGCATAGTTTCTAAGATACAGGGTGTTAAACTGTTTTTAAAAAATAGTATGTTTTTAAATTACCTTAAATACCCTGTATCCGATTTTCTTGAAATGTGTTATTTCGAGTAATAGGGGTCTAATTTAGGCCTAATTAAATTTAGAGTATTAAATCCAGTTTATCGAAAGTAATTGTAAAAAAAATGTACGCCAATTGCAATTTTTAGATTAAGCAAAAATACAACTTTTTCCCATCTAGCTCTGTTTTCGAGAAAAAATACAACCAATTTTTTGCAAGTCTCTGAACCCCATTAATAGTTAACTCTGGTTGGAAGTTGAAATTTATTTTTTTTAGTTTTTTTTTATGGGGTCGACAGGCTTGCAATGAATTGGTTTTAATTTTTTTTTCTTGAAAACAAAGCAGGATAGGAAAAAATATTAAGAGACAAAAAAGTTGTATTAATTAAAATACATATATATATATATATATATATATATATATATATATATATATATATATATATATATATATATATATATATATATATATATATATATATATATATATATATATATATATATATATATATATATATATATATATATATATAAGTGTTACTTAATGGTATGTCATAATTTGAAGGACATTCCTGGATCATTTTAAGTCAGAAAAGTTCATATAAACGTGGGCCTAAATGCTTAGTTATTAAGATACAGGTGTTAAAGTTTTAATTTTGCTTTCTTTTTTCTTAATTATTCTTTAACCAAATGACCTAGCGGTACAAAATTTGGGATCTGGGGTTTTCTGGGGCGAGAAATTTAATTCGTCACGCTTTTGATGTTGCTACTAGAGGGCGCCAGCTAAGACCTTCCTCACTTGTTTTAGATGTCGTAACTTTTTTAAGCTTAGAATATTGACCTGTTTATTAAAAAATAAGTTACTATAAATCCATCTGCATCAAAAATGTATACTTTATTTAAGTGTCTAGGAGTAGCCGTTCTCGAGATAAACACACTTTAAAGGATCCCACAATTTTTATGGAAAATGAATTTTGGGCACTTGTTTTCAAACTTTGCATAGTGGTAGTTCTTAACACGGTGATCAAAAGTCTTTTAGGGCACAAAACCCGAAAACGCCTCCAACCCCCAAAATCACCCTCAAAAGTCACTGGGAATTGGGGACCTTTAAATTTAAAAATAAAAAAAATCAACATTTTTGCAAGTACTCATTTAAAATTTACACTTTTTTTAATTTTTACATTTTTTATTGTATATTTATTTTTATTAATTTTTAGTAATGTAAAGATATTATTCAAGTAAAAGTAGTAAAATAAAATGCGTACTTGCAAAAATGTTGATTTTTTTTTAATTTCGCCTTAATTGAAATTTTCTTCAGTAAGTTGGGAATAAGGTTAAGAAGTTAATTTGGAGCAAGTTTTGTATGTGTATTTTACGTTAAAAAGATAAAAAATGACTAGTTCGATTTTATGTTTTTGCATTTTTGAGACGCCCTGTATAATAAAAAATTATTTTCTCATTGTAGTTCATATTTTTTCGACAAGCAGAATTTTTTATCAAGCATTACTTTTTTTCGTATCTTTCAATTTTTGGTTCATTCGTCCTCTTTTTAACCGCATCCGCGGATATACTTTTATATATATAATATATATATATATATATATATATATATATATATATATATATATATATATATATATATATATATATATATATATATACATAAAATTATATTTAAAAAATAGAATATACATTTCTACCTATCTCTTTATTATTTTATTATTTACAATATTATTAATTCCGCGTTTTTTAACTTTGAACAATCCCAAAGGCTTAAAGCCTTAGTGGTGGTGGTATAACGCGTACCGTGGATATCTTAAGTGGAGTAAGACGCAGTTTTGCTATTTTTTTGTGTAAGTTATTATCAATAAATTATAAAAAATAAATCACATTTGGACTTTAGGGTAAAAATTTAATTTTAGTGAAAAGAGCTACTTAGTACAACACTACTGCCTAAGAAATATGGTGGAATTAAGTTCATCAGAAGCAGTTCTAACGGTTCCAGTAAAGGAAGTACAAGGAAAAAATCTTTTATTTTTAACAGTATTAGAAAATCAAGATGGAAAAACAATCGAATATGTAAGTTTTCTTTGTATACAAAAAATAAACATTTAAATATTGTATTTATGTATTCAAAGAACCAAAAACTCTTTTATGGTTACAAATAAATAGAATGTAAAATTTTAAAAAGATAATTAGATTTTTATTTTAAACCTTTCTGTCGAATAACAGAACTTCGTAGTTAAATTTTTCAAGAACAACTTTAATAAAAGTTTCCAGTTTAATTTATGAAATGTTGTTTCAATACCTACTTGTGAAAAAGTATTAAATTAATTGAAAAAAAAATCTGGAAAAATGAACATTTATAGAAGGCGTCTGTAATTTAATTAGAGTACCATTTAAACGTCTTTTAAAGGATATATGTTTTAGAAAGTTGGGTATTTTTTATACTCATAATCTGATTTAAATAAGGTTTTTTTATACTTTAGCTTTATTTTTTTAAATAAAATTCTGCCCTGCTTATAAAGAAGAGCGAATGTTACAAATTGGTAATTTTGAAAAAAATGCATTCAAAGTTTTTAGTAGTTAAAAATGGCTGTTATTTTTTTTTAAATATGTCTTTCTTTACAACTTTTCCCCTTAATAGACCTTTATACTTGTGAAGGAATATTATAAATTGTTCCATTTGCTTCCCAGTTATTAAAAAAATAAAGCGAATGTTGTCTTATTTTAAAATACAGAGCAACATGTTTATATAAAAAAAACGAATTTGTGTATTTTCCACAATTTTGCCGTTTCTTGACAATACTATATTCTTAACTCGGTGAACGTATAAGTTAAAATAAGCGTATGTTGTAGCAGAAGTAGATCAGAAGAGTTTAAAATATGTTTTTTTCCAACATATTTAATTTTTTTTAAACTGCTACATCTAACTGGTAGTTTTGTTATACTTATCAGTAAATGTCTCTGTTATTTGGCTAAAATATCTGTTTTTAATTTTTAGAAATTTTTCCTTTTTCGACTTTGGTTTAGAAAAATGTAGTTACTCAAATATTTGTAACATTCGCTTTTGTTCTGGGATTACAGTTTATTAAAGGAATTTATGGCACATTTGTCTTTTTCAATCTTCATTTTGTTTTAGTAAAAATGTTTATTATGTTTGTTTAAGTTTCCTCTACAACAATCGACCACAATTTGATTTAAAAAAATAGGATATAAAAAATATCGGTTACAGAGGTCGATTTTTAAACTTTTTTTTGAACGTCCGCCATTTTTTTTAACTTTACAATTTTTTTGCTCAATTCTTGTGTAAGACGGATTTCTTTTTAAAACCCATTTTGATTTTTTTGTTTTAAACTTTCCGTTCCAGAGATTAGCTGTCCGCCATGGAGCAGTGTTTTTTTAAAAGGTTGATTTTGACGCCCTGGTTTAGAAAATTTTAAAAAAATTGGATTCTTCAAGAGTTCTTGATACTATAAAAAAAAAGTTTGATTACTTTATCTGATAAATAAAGTTAATAAAATATATTGAAAATGTGTTTTTTGAGCTTGTAATAGGTAATAGTACCTATTTATAAGCAGGGCAGAATTGTAATCGTAGTTTTTGTTACAGGTTTATTTTTTATGCGTGTAATAAAAAAATACTTGTTTTGTACTAAAGTCTAAATTTAACGCAACCATGGTTGCCCAAAAATTAATTGTGTTAATAATTATTGCGCCATTACTGGAGAGCATTTATTAAATAGGTAGTGATATAAAAAAATTCAATAAAACTACTTGAAAAAAATTACATTTTTCTAAATAATCTAAACAAACTGAAAAAAATGTCTTTTCCTATGTAACCGTAACGTCGTTATTCTAAATTTAGCTTTATTATGTTGCTTTTATTATTATTTATATACTCAATGTTAAAATACGCTTTATTGTTGTAAACAAGTAATCTTGTTAACAAAGCTTAAAAAACTAATAAAAATATTTAAAAGTAGCTTAAAATTATTTGTCATTTCAGTGTAAGAAAATAGAAACAAACATCTACATAAAAAACAAACAACATAGAAAATTTAACAAAATATTAAATTTACAAAAAAGAACACAACATTTTAAAAATATTTGAAATAAAAGTTGCGGTTAATATGATCACAAATATTAAAATTACATCTTATGACCAAAAAAATTTTTTGCAAATTGTCTATGAATGATTTGTTCAAAAATGACTTGATCTTGCTAATATTATAATAAGTTTTTCCTGTTAATACCTGTTGGTAAATATATGTTTTAATAGAAACATCTGCTTTGGGAAGTACGTTTTTAAAGTGTTTTTCTAAAAATAACTATTTTTATACCATATTTTATATTTTGAGAAAAAAATATTATCTAAATACTGACAGCTACCTTTTTTCTTTCGTTTATTTTGTTATTATTTTAGTTACTATCATGTAATTCTGAAAGTGATAAGGAACGATGGATTGAAGCTCTGTCAACTCCTAAATCAGAGGATCCAGAGGAAACTTTATACGAATGTTGGGACTGTCCGCAAGTTTCTGCTATTCACAATTATACCGCAAGTCAACCTGATGAGCTTGCCCTTACAAAAGGAGATGTTATTAACGTACTCAGAAAAATGGCTGATGGTAAGAGTAATTTTAAAAAAGTATATGGAACTTTCCATACTAAAATCACTAAGTCTGTTTGGGGCTTAGTTAATTTAAAATGTTATTATAGTCCAGTAAATGAAGGGACAAAACTGTAAATAAATCTGTACAGTTTTCCCTTGTGGTGCAATTCTTAGGTCTTCGGGGATGCTTTCGAGCGAAAAAAAGTTTATCAACATTAACAGGTGGAAAAGGGCTAAAAAATGCCCCTCAAGACCCAAAAAATGGGTTTCCCGCCAATATCTGCCAAAATATGCGAATCGGAGAATTTTTGTTTTAACCCAAAATGAAGATCGCCTTGCAATCTACAAAACTGGTCCTTATATATTTTTTAAAAAACCGATAGTTTTCGAGATAACGGGACTCAAAAGTCCCCTCATTTTAGCTGCCGCTCTACCGCTAAAATGGCGCTATCTTCATGAATTCATTTATAAAAGGGCGGACGAATTGTTCCATTACTCGAGCAATAATGTACATTTTTTAATCATTCAAAGTTCATCGGAATGGGAAAACCCGTCCCTATCATTGCATATAAGTTTGGGTCCATTTTGATTTTTCTAGAATACTAAAAAAAGCGGTCAAATTTTTCCAATATTTTGAAAGCATCTCATTAATTTATTATATTTTTTTGAAAAAATGGTTCTTATTAACATTCCTTTTTTATAACGAGACCCTTGGAAGTGTTTAATGATCCCGAAAATTTATTTCACCATCTTTTTCGTTTTAATAAAAAATTGTTTTGCCCATCTGCATTTTTCACCGTTTGGGTTCTAAAAAACCTGTATTTATGGATTTTTTGACGGCCGTTTTTGGAAAAAATTGGTGCTGCAAAAAAATGGTAGGGACCATTTTTCTGGATTTCGAGGTCTTTTTTTGTCTGAACCAAAATTTTTCTATTTCTCATATTTTGGCAGATATTCGCGGAAAACTCATTTTTAAGACTTTGGGGAGGGGGGATTTTCAAGGGATCCCAAAGGGCGGAATCCTGATAAATTTTTTTTCGCTCGAAAGAATCCGTGAAGACCTAAAAATTCGCCACAAATGAAAACTTAGATTTTTTTACAGCTTTGGGTACTTTCAGGTCTTTGAAAATGGACTATTAGATAATTTCATTAACTGATATTGCCCCTATTATATTTTTTTTATTGTTGAGACAAATTTTGTTTTGTCACTGAATGTTTGATTTATTTTTACAAAAAAAATTACAATAGAAAATTTTAATCAATCTAGTGTCTTTAACAGTATGAAAAAAAGGTTCCAAAAAAAGCATAACCCCAAAAAAGAAAATATATAAAATTTGTTTTAAAACATCAACTAAAAAAAAATTAAACCCCGGCGTCTAAATTTAACTATTCCACCACTAAAAGGATCCAGAATAGGGGATTAATAGACACATCTTGCGACAAAAGGGAAAAAAAAGCCAATAGGTAAAAAGAAACATGAACAAACCCCCCATAATTTCTATGCAGTTTTTTTTTTAATTTATAGAAAAAAAAAGGTTGGGAAACCCTACCTTGCGTTTTGGGCTGTATAAATTTTTTGTTTTTTAAAAGATCAAATTAGAAATTTATATAAAAATTCCTAATAAACCAAACGCACATTTTTGAATAATGCACTTCCCGTGTTTGGGGTTTTTTTAAAACCCCCCCCGAGTTTTTTATCTTCTCTTTAACATTGTTTAGATTTGTCACTTTAAAAATTGCAAATAAACCCCAAAAACTTAAATCATTTAAACTTAACGATAAATTTTGTAGCCTTTTTGCCGGGGGGCCGTTGGGAGTCTTATTCATAAAAATAGGAAAGGAATATTAAAAATCACCCCGTTTCTTTTTTTTCCTACCAAAAAAAAAGTTTTTTTTTTTTCCCAAAAACGAATAAAAAAAGAAAGAAAATTTTAAAAAATAATCAAATTGGTATTCCCCCGGGCCAAAAAAAAAAAACACTATCCCTCCTCCTGGGCAGCTTGACAACTCTTCCTAAAGCTAATTAAAGATAAGATTGGGTTTCATTTTTTATGATTACTAAAACATTTAATTTTATATAAGGAATGAAATTGGTATTATTTCAGGCAATAATATTTTTATTTTATAAATCTGTCAAGCTATAAATTTTTTTTGACATAACTCTTTTTTTTAATTTAGAAGAGTTGATTTATAGGTCGAAAAGTTGCTAAATGAAATTAGTACATTTTTTTAACCCAAAGCATTCTTAAATTAAATCACTATGATAAATTAATCTTTTTTTTAGGGTAAAATTTTTTTTTACCTTAAGCTCTAACAAGAGTTGATTTTTAAGGGTTGAAATTTTTTTAAAATTGTATTCTAAAGCATAAAACAATCATTAATCAACTAACCAAACCAACTTTTACCCTCTTAAGGTTTAAAATGTTATTCTATAATTTTTGGGCAATTTGGGGAGTTTTCCCCCTTTAAAAAAACAAACAGCGCACATCATCTAAATAAATTTAAGTAGAGGGTTAGAACGCCTAATTCCAAATTTTTATACAAATCTATGCAGGACAAAAAAACGGGTTTGTCATTTTTCTACTTCATTTCCGGGACTATAACTTATCATCAAATCGTTTTGATTTGTCAAAAACATTTTTTGTTTCCCATCGACTGTCAAAGTCAAAGTGGAGAGATTTAAAACCAGACGGAACTTTAAACCGTTATTACCCGGAAATAATTTTTTCTGAAAAGAGATATTTAAAAGATGGTTCTTTAGTAGGCAAAGCAAAAGATTTAACGTATTTTTAGTTCATAATAAATTTTATGCATAGGACCCACTTATACATAACTTTAAACAATTGCTGAGGAAACCCAAATGATCCGTGTTTAATTTTTCAAAAAACATTTAAAAGCTTAAATATGTGAATATGTAAAAAATTATTTAAATGTCTAGGTTTAATATTCTGGACTTTGCCCAATTTGCAAAATTATCCATTTTTTTTAAACAAAATTGGTTTGGAAAATTATTTTTCCAAAACTATTGAACGGATTTCAATGAAATTTGGCACGATGGTTCACCATAGCATGAAGTTTTTTTATGGCCAAATATGGAGATCATTAGAGGAATCAAAGGCTCTAAAAAATCCATGCAAAAAATTACATTTTTTTTGTCATGTTCTTTCGTTTATTGCTATTTTGCAACAAGCATATTACATTTGCGAGTTCTCCCTAATCCTATTCAGTTACGAAACTTTTATTTCCTTACATTTTTTTCTACGACAAACACAAAGTTATGGGCGATTTAAGTAATAAAATTGATTTTTTCAACCATTTTGAATTTTGTTATACAGGGTGTTTCTTAATAACATGCTAATATTTAAGGGGTGATTCTTGGACCCATTTTAAGAAAAAACTTCATTGAATGAAAATTCTAAACGTCTTATTTTTTGAGATACAGGGGGTTAAAATTTAAAAAAAAAAATTTTTTTTTATTGTCTTTTTCATACCATTTTAAATTTTTTATGAAAATTGGTGTATGGCGTTTATGCATTAAACAGCATTTTTTGACCTAAAGAAACCTTTTTTTATTTCCAACAGTGGCGTCCGTACTGAACTCTGACTAGATATTTTTGAAGGAAAAAGTAGTACGCCACTGCTTTCTCTCAAAATAAAAAATTTTTTTTGGGGTCCCCGGTCAATTTAAAACAAATTTGGTTACATGACTTTTTCGTACGACTCACCGTTTTCCCATAAAAAAATAAATTCACTTATTTGCATCTCATTGGATCAATTACGAGAAAACAGATTTATGTAACTTTGAACAATAATTTATTTAATAAAAAAAACTTTTAACTGTTGGAAATAAAAAAAATGTTTCTTAGGTCAAAAATGCTCTTTAATTCATAAATCGTACACCAATTTTCATAAAAATATTTAAAGTGGTATGAAAATGACAAAAAAAAATTTTTAAAATTTTAACACTGTGTATCTCAAAAGATAAGACGTTTAGGACATACATTCATATAGTTTTTTCTTAAAATGGTCCAAGAATCACCCCCCTTTAAAAATTAGCATTCATCTTTCTGAAGGGTTTCCAGCAAAAACATGCCTTCCACCTGTTGATCCAAGAATAAATGTTTTTTTTAGGATATCTTGGTCTACTAGTTGTTTTTAAAAAATAAAATTATTAAAGCCTACTTTTCGTCCGTGGGATTTTGTTTTTGTTTATTGGCGTATTTGTAATTAGTTTTACAAAAATATAAATTTTACGCCAAGTGTGCTACTCTTTCAAGACTCATTTGTATTTTTTTACATAAAAGTAAGATTATTTAAAACCGTAAAATAAGTATTATAAAAAATCAAATGATCATAAGTATTTTAAATTGGTTTTTAAGAACAAATAAGAAAAACGAAATAAAAGGCAAAATATGGATAGCATTATAAGGTTTTAAAAATTCGCTTATGACTAAAATATTGTAAAAGAAATATTTGTTTAATGCCATTTTTTTAAAATTTTTCCAAATAAGTTCATTTTGTTAAATGTCCAAATTGCAAGAAAACTTAATACCGAAAAAGTTTTCCAAAAGTCATTTGAAAAAATGTTCACATATGGTGCACACTTTTTGGCGAAAAATTCTTATGTCTTGGGTTTTGTAACTGGGGTAAAAATTAATATTATTTTTATTTAGGTTGGTACCATGGGGGAGAATACAGATGGTCAGAGGATGGTTCCCTGCAAATCACACAGTTGAGATAGCAAATTTCCATGTTAGAGCAAGAAATTTAAAACAACGATATAGGTTATTAGCGTTTTCAGAAAATTACCTTAAGTCAAAGTAAATGGAAGTAGTTTTTGGGATATATGTGGCATTTTACAATGTTTACATTGCATAAGGAATAAAAATAGTGATAATGTACATTTTGTAAACCCCTTTTTTTAAAATATTTGTAACATTTGTATTTTTTTAAAAAAAAAATTTTATCTATACAAAATAAATCATGTTTTTTTTTCAAAAATATAAATATTATTTTTATTACCTTATAATATTTTTTAATCGTTTATCCCACAATTACTCTGGCTTTAATTAAATGCTAAAATACAAAACAAAACAATAAATGAATTTATTAGGTGGAAAAAACTGCGAAAAAAAAAAATGTTTTTTTTTCCCCAATAATTTTTCTTCAACTTTGGCGTTGGATTCAAATGCAGCAGTCTTTTTTAAAAAAAAAATTAAAATCTACATTTTGGATTGCACTAGCAAAAAACAACTTAAGACGAAAAATGTGGCCTAATATTTTTAAATTAAAATTTTATTAACTACTAAAAAAAAGGGAGCATAAAACTATGGTTAGTTTGAAAAATTTTGCTTTTTTTTACAAATAAAATATAAAACAACTGAAAAAATTTCAAAAGCATAGGCTTTAGATCTAAAATGAATAGTTACCACATTCGCCTACAAAAAGTGCTATTAACTTGTACAAAAACAAGTAAACAACATTTAATACTTTTGGATATATAAATTGTAAAAGGCTTAATAAAGTGTTAATTTTTCCATAAAATGACCAATATATGTAGAGATCATAGTAAAAAATAATTTAAATTTTTTTACAATTAGGTTGCCTTTAAGGCATGTTTCTTCAATATTTGATCATAAAAATACCAACGCCAAAAAGCTTTCGTACACACACAGATATATATATATATATATATATATATATATATATATATATATATATATATATATATATATATATATATATATATATATATATATATATATATATATATATATATATATATATATTTTAAAAAACGATGCTGCTAATTTAAAAAAAAACAACACTTTAAAAATTTTTTTAATATAAAAATAAAAATATCATAAAAAAACAAAAAAATATAAAAGAAATTAAACACAAATTTATATCTATAAAATTTAAAAACCAAATTTAAAACAAATAAATGAAAGAAAAACATCACAGATTAATATACTATGGGGAACAAATGTATGGATAGAAAAGGAAACAATAAACCAAAGCCTTGTAATAGTTTTATAAAAAATTTTTTTTGTGCCCATGCCCGAACTTTCACGTTTTCGGGCACTTTTATTTAACAATGTATAGGCAGTGCATATGTTTAAAAAAACACTAAAAAATATCAAAAATAAAAAAAGAAATTTTTTTTTTTTTTGTAAGTACTTTTACTTATTACCATGACAAGTAGAATACAGTTCTATGTGACATCTAATTAATTATCCAAACCCCCAACTAGTTCGGCTTTATTTTCTCTTTCAGGACGACCCTACCCCAAACACAATTGTGGGCTTCTACAGTGGGGTGAATTAATAAAACACCATCAATGAATTTTTCATTTAATTGCATTGAATTTTTAGAGGTGATAATGCTTTTTTTGCCCAGCCATATTTATAAGAAATGCCCGAACTTTCATATTGCCCCTTTACATGGCGGACGCTTGCGCTGAGCATACCCCCTTAAAAGGCCTATAGGCTTTGTCAGTCAACTTGAAAATTTAAAGACAGTTTACATCAGGTACCCAAACTGGATAAAGAAGTAACTAATAAAGTAGACATATGGTTGTTAAAGAAAATTTATCTTATCGGTAAAGAAAAAAGATTATTTCTGTCGATTTCAATTGTATGGTTATTTTATATAAATATCCATTACAATTGCGAAAAGAATGTATTTGTGCTTGGAACAGACTTTAATCAAACTATTGAACTAGAATATTATACTGTAGCTATAAAGTTCAAATAAAAAAAAAACAAGGAAAAAATAATAAATTTTTAATGTTACATTATCACATAAATCAATTAGAACATACTTAGCATAATGTGGAAAAAAAAATTTTAGGGGATCTATTATCATTTGTGCGTTGTCATTTGTTTGTTTTTTCCCCTGTGGTAATTAAAATTTGTATTTTTTTGTTAAAATGTCGGAAATCTATGTCAATATTATGACTGCAGAGTAAATCAAAGAGCAGATAAAGTTAGGTTTTTTCGTTTTCCCTACAAGAATGTACACTATGTAAGCATTTGATTATAAACTGTGGTAAGTATTTATCTATGTATATTAAAATTATTTAGACTAATAAATCCTTTATAATTATATGATCGACACCTAAAATTTAATCGGTGTTTAGAGTAACCTTAATAGTTATTAATTCAAATATTTGATATTTAAAAGAGTGACGCAAAAATCGCTTAAAAACTCCCTTTTTACATTTATTCACTTAAAAAGGCCAGTGAAAATTTTTTTAAATTACATCTATTTAGGGATTGGAAAACAATTTAAAAAAATTAAAAACAGTGGTAAAATTTTTCTCCCCGAAATTTTTGCTTAAAATCTGTAAAAAATAAAATAATACATTTCCATCCTGCAAAGGGGCAAATCAACCCCCATGAACTATGTGGGGTTACAATAATGCCCTAAAATATATAAAATCATGTACAACTTTAAAATGCAAAAAATAAGATTTTTTAGACATGTCTAATAAAAAATAAATGTATATGATAGTCAACCACCCTTTTCTAAGGGTAAAACTACCCTAATCAGTGAGAAAAAATGAACGAAATCCTAGCTTTTACAAAAAAAGCTTCGTATTTTTTTGATCCAAGTAAAAAAAGCAATGTACCCAGATTTTTTGGATCACTTTTAACCAAATTAAATTCAAAAATTAAATTCATCCCCAAAATTAAGAAAATTCATTTTTATATTTGAGATATTCTAAAACATCCAAATATATTTTTTTAAATTTTTAAAAGTTTTATATAATTTTATACATTTAAGGGGATGAATTTACCCCTTGCAAAGTAGCTTTGATTAGAAATGAACTCGAAAAACTAAGAAGGCCTATTTTATACATCTGGGATGAAAAATATGAGGCCAAAACGCTTTTTGCATAAGCTAACATTTTATTAAATTTTTTTCGATAATGCGGGTTTCTTTACCCGAATTATCAAAACCACTCTAAACTGTCCATCATATTTGAGATATCCTAAAACATGTACATTTTTTTCCGATTTTAAGTTGTATATGATTTTCATTTTTAGGATAAATATCCCCCCTTGCAAGGTAGTTTTGGTTAAAAAAACTAGAAAATCTAGTTACACCTGGTTTATATACTCAAAAAAATACCAACTAAGACTTTTCCTAAAAAAGTTAGTATTTTATTTAATTTTTCCTATTTATAAGGTTAGTTCCACCCTTTGAATAGGGTAGTTGATTAGCATAAACATTTATTTACAAGTTGTATACGATTTTATATATTTTAGTGGATGATTTCACCCAAAAATTTTAAGTTTATGGGGGTTGGTTTACAACCTTCTTAGGGATGAAAATGTATTATTTCATTTTTCTAAGGTCCATGTGAAACAAAAATTGCAGTGAGAAGAAATTTCTAATACCATTACAATTTTCGCAATTTTTCCCGATTTGGCGATTTTTACAACCCCTAAATGGGGGTGATTTTTTAAAATTTGCAAAAAAACCCAAAATGCTTATCTTAATTTTTTGCGACGAGTAATTTAGTATAAAATTTATATTTGCATGTTATTGTAAATTGTGAAAAAACAGGCAGGGGGGTTAAAAACCCTTTTGATTGCAAACAAGGTTCTATATTTATTTTTAGGACTGAAATAAATTTAAAAAATTAAATTCCGGGGGATTGAAAGCCACTTACTCTGGAAAATATGGGAAAAAAATTTAGGTCGCGCGTTAATTTTAATTGGATAGTATTTTTTCCTATTCAATTAATATTTTATATTCCTCATAAATAATCGGTATATTTAACTATGCACGGTACCTCTGAAGCATGGGTAAGATTAATAAAAATGTGAAAGGTACCGGGGCGCTGGATTCGAATACTCCATGTTTGTAATGCAAAATCCAGTTTAAATTGAAACGTATCTGCTCCCCTTCCGAGATTTACAAAAAAAAAAACTTTTAAAAATTTTTTAGAAAACGTTTTATTTATTTTGAAAATAAAAAAAGCATTCATTTAAGTTTTGCAATTTCTAGTAATTTGTTTTATATTCCACGTGTAAAGATTAAAATTTATTTTTTTTAAATATCAATATAAAAAAAATTTAAAAAAATTTAATCGAAAAATTAACCTTTTTGATTTTTGTAAAACTTTATTATCGATAAACTTAAAAAATAAAACTATCTGTCAAATTTTAAAAAAATATTCATGTTGATTTTACATGCCAAAAAAGTGGGGTCGTGATTTTAAACAATTACCAAAATTTTAGAATAAATAAATTGTCTTATATATTGTTCTCAATAAATAGGTAATATTTAAAAACTATACAATTTAGACCCAGCAACCCTTATACAACGTAAATAAGGTTTTATAATAAAAGTACAATAAATATAAAAGAGCTGATGATATGACGATGATTTTTTTATAACTGTATAAGATTGCTCAAAAGCCTGCCCTTTTTAAAAAAAAAAATGTAGGACCTGTAATTTGATTTATATTATTGTTAATAATTTTTAAATATTTTTAGCAGCTTTTCCTTAATCCCTTGGGCTTACTAGCCAACCTAGAGAAAATTTTAGTTCCATTCAGGACTTTTTAAACACTCTGTATTTACATTTTTATTAAATGATGTCAATTGCACAATTATTACCTTTTTGTTTACATAAAAAAATTTAAAAGCAACAAAAACTCTTATGTTATTTTATATTAACAATAATAAATTTAAATTTTTCACTAACAGCGGGGGGCGATTGCCACGTAACAGCTCTCAAATAGGCCTTACTAGGGGTTTTTTTTTCAGATTGGATTTGTATGCGGTTTTTTGCATTTGATTCGTATAAACGGCTACAAACTTAATAAACAAATTTAATTAATGGGAAATGAAAAAAAATGGTTTATGTATAAAAATGCATTTTTAAGTTTACAATTATATATATTTTTTTAATTACAAACTATAAAATGCATTCCTAAAATTTATTTTTCTAATGCATAACGGCAGTTTTTCATTTTCCGTTAATAAAATTTGTTCACAAAATTTTTCATACGAACCAATACCAAAAAACAGCATTTAAATTTATCTTACAGCAAAAAAAATTCATCGTGCATTACTTTTTTTCCCCGAATAATATCTGTGAAAAAAGCAGGGGTTGTTTTTGCAACATAAATATGTGCGGAGGGAGCCTACGCTTTAAATAGACTATGACATAGTAAGGAGTCAAAACGGCAACGCTGAGAGGTACCTCAGCAGGTAAAAAATATTCTTAATAAAATTCGATTGTCGGAAAAAAAGTATTTATAAAAAAGGGACTGGGCGTCTATAGTGTTAACTACAATTGTCTTTGCCAAAAGGTAACGTGGAAAATGTTTCATTTTAATATTCTGTAAAAAAATAATTTATAGAATGTTATATCATTTTAAAGATATTTAATAAATTAAGTTAATTAAGTAACCCATCTGCAACACTATTCTTTGCCAAATTATCAAAAACCAAACCCCCCAATAACAACATCCTTGCTTCCGCATTTAAATAATGGAAGAAATTGCTAATAATGTACAGATTTTTTAAACGGTGAGTTTTGCCACTATGATTCGCAGGTAAGTGATTTTTTTAACCTGTGTCTTGTCTTGTCAGGTTGTTGTTTTTACATATTTAACCAGATATTTTGCTTATTTATTGCATTTAACCAGATATTTTGCTTATTTATTGTGTAAAATAAAACCGATAAAACCTTTTCGTTTTTTAACACAGAAAGTTAATTCATTAAATGTTAGAAAATTATTATAAATGTTTTAACTCTTTTTGAAATAGGTAACCATAATAGTTTCAAAAAGAGCTAACTATTGCCGGAACGTCATACCTAACGACAATCTTAATAGTTCAACTTATTTTTATTTAAATAATTGTGGTTTATTTCCCGTCGATAATAATATACTTCTTTAAATCTTTTTTTTTTTTTTTAATATAAGCCCACTATCATTTTAAAAAAATAAATGGTACCCTTCTATAATTTAGCTCAATTATACCATTTTGCTTGCACCCCCTTAACTTCTCATTAACAAACCTAATCCATTGCAGTTTTTTTATCTTTATCTTTTAAACCATTTAACACTGATTTTTGTCTACAAAAATAACATATGCACTTATTTTATTTAAAGTGGGAGTCGTATTAATTTTATTTTAGAAATCTTTCTCTAGTCTGTTTTTTTTTTTTAATTTTCCTATCTTTCTAAAATGTCATTTATTTCCGATTTTTAGTTTTTTTTGCAATAATTAATAATAATAAGTCAGAAATACTAAACAGACTTATTAGTTTTTTTTTAATTTTTTGTATCTTTTTAAAATATTATTTAATTTCGATTTTTATATTTCTATGTGCAATAATTAATAATTTAAAATTAGATTATGTTATATGCTCACAACCGGATTAGAGCCTGGATACATCTGAAAATCTGCTATTATGTGGTCATTTGTTAAATAAACAGAGAAATTGGTTCTATGTCTACATGTGAACAGCAATAAATGTATTATTATTATTATAACTAACTGAAACAGCAAGACATTGACTAACCTAAAATATTAAGTTATTTTACCAACTCAATAAAAATTATTTGGTTCACCTATGGATTTTTCATTTTGAAATAAGCAAGATGAAAGAGCCTTTTTATAAATAGTAATGTTTTTATATAAAAAATTTTAGAGAAGAAAATAGATTATAAAAAGGTACAGAAATAGTGTGACTTGGGTGAAATATCTATATTTCACTTTTCACTGATAAATAGGATACCATAGGCAGTTTAAGATTACTCAAAAAAGCGGAGAAACAAACCATTTTTCATTTCAAATTGTCAGACAAGGCAGTTTAAAGAACGCGATGTGGATCACTACGTTCTTTAAACCAAACTGGTCTTAATGGGTAATATGGGATACATCTCTTAATATTTAATAGGAAATTTAAAACTTAATTTAAGACCTATATCTTGCGCATGTCTTTTGAATTTTAAAGTTTCCTAAAATTTACAGTTTTTATTCATGTTTGCAGTTTTTTTACCAGTTAGAAAAACAGAGATTTAAATACGCGATTTACTATATCCACTACCAGTCTTAGTATCAAATAGTTTCCTTACAAAATAAACTTGTACAACAGTTGTAGCAGCTATTACAACTATTTGAACTATAGACCAGCGTACGACGTAAGAGTTGTTACCTTCCAACAGACTTAGATCCCATGCTTCTCTGCCTCTAGTGTGGTGTTGGAATTGCAACATTTCATTAATATTTCGTTCTACTCCTGTTATGGATGTCTGAAAATAACATTATGGTTGTTTATTTGAAAAAAGACTATAATCCCATCATATCTTTTAAAATTAGTTATTTTAATACACAAGAAGTTTAAGGTGAACTTAATTTGCCGGGCTTGCTTTCATGGGACAAAATGTTTCTGGTAAATGGTACTTAATGGCTTTCCTAGTGCACTGCAGCAATTAAACTGATATTACTTTGGTTTTAATTTGCGTTACAACACCAAGAGCTTACGCCTTTAGGGTAAGTCACGTTAACGTTAGGTTTAAACATACTTAATGAAAAAGGATACAGATTTAAGTATTTGTCACAGTTAGTGTTACCGGACTAAGTATTTTTAGAAAATGAATTGGAAAGACAAAATAAATGTGACAAAATAAGCCTATTGTAGCCCTCGTAAATAGCTTATGAAATATATTTTATACACATTTTTAGAATATTAACTATATGTTATATTTTTTGTATATGAAGTACAGTTCTGTAACAACTGTAACACTAACATACTGTACTATAATTTCCAGTTAAATAGCTAACCTAACCTAACAAAAAATAATATATTACTGCTAAATTACTTACTGTAAAGTTCTCCATGTTAACATTTAGTTCTTCAACTTCTTTGGTATACTTTTCCCATAAATCATATCGAACAACAGTTATATAAATATTTACTAATTTTCCTGCAAATCTGGAAAATTGATTATCTATGCAAGCTGAGTAATAGCCTCCCATTGTAGATTGATCTTGATATTCACTATTTGGTTTCCATTGATATGGGTGCACTATTTCTCCCTTTGGATTTCTTACTGCAAATCCAGCCATACCATCTCCTCCTCGAACAACCTAATAAAAATACAATTTGTTAGCAGAAATTTACGTATATGTAGCAAATAAACAAAAGTCGTAACAAAAATGTATGGCTAAATGCACGATTAACGACACACATTGATTGGGGTACCGTAAAAATGCTTTAAACTTCATAAACGACAGTTTTATGCCTAAAATAACTTACTTTTTATTTTTATTTATTTTTTATATATGCTCGTTATGACTAAGAATAAAATTTATTTTTTCTAAGATACTTTTTTTTACTGCAAGCAACAGTGATACTTATTATTTAAACGAATTAAAACAAAGTAATGAACATGTTCAAATAACTATTGACGCCAAATGCACATACCCAGCCTTAATGTCGTTTAGACTAAAAAAAAACTATTTATTTAACTTGATTAGTATTAGTAAGTTACAAACCGGTGGCCCGAAATTAAAAAAATATATATCGGGGTACCGAACCAAATGAAGGACTTAAAAATATGGGTATTAATTTCATAAAAACCGGGATTATCGGAATTTTGCAAAAAAATAAACTCCATTGAGTTTTATTAATATTTTTATCTGTTAATAAATAAATACAAATTAATAGACAGTCCTCACGTCTCTTTATGTCTTAAGATACCTTCTTATTTATTATTTATTTCTTTCATGCATACTTTAATGTAAGAGCAAGTCATTATTTTTAATAACTGATTAAAAGTTTCCATCGACATTCTAAGATAATTAAAATATTTGTCTGGATTATTTAGTCGCATTTCTTGCAATGAATTATAATACACCTCTTGCATTTTCGATTCTTAAAAATATCTCATACCCAAAATTGTTGTATCTTTTTTGATTGACTTGCTTTTTTTTTAGAAACACTAATAAAATTTGCAGCGATAATAATGATGAAAGAAGAACATTTATTTGGAAACAGTAATTTCTTTGGTGCTGAAAAAAAAGAATATGTCCAACATAGTACGGCATTTAAAATTAATTTAAATCCATCCGACATCGGATAAAATCAGGGGTGGATTTACGCAAAGGCTGAGTAGTGAGTAGGCTGAAGCCTAGGGCGGCAAATTTACGAATAATTTTTAAAAAATGTAATCGTAAAATTTAATATGATTAATGATTTTGCAGAAAAAAAGGTTTGAAGAAAAATGTTAGTATAGGGTTTTGCCTATAATTAAATAATACATAGTTTTAAAAAGGACTTATTTGTTTTTACCATTTTAATTTATATTTTATTTTTATATTATAAAATTTGTTTGTTTTAAAGAATTGTTATTTAATTACATACATTCTTTTAATGTTAATTTTTTCGTTTTGATACCCCAAAACTATTGACATATTAGGGCGGCAAAAATATATTATCCTATGGGCGGCAAAAGTTAAATCCGTTCCTGGATAAAATGTTAATATTCGGGTGAAAATTGGCGCCAAAATGTTCTGCAACCAATTAAAATACTTTCGAATGATCGGTTCGTCGGAAATCGGACGCACGTGACTCCCAACGACTATAAACAACACAGGATGGCTCAGTTCCATTTAACGTACGTTGAAAAATTAAGGGGTAGCGGGAAGCGGCTGTGACGTCACCACCGATGCTGAATAATGCTGGGCGACGTTCCTCGATGTTAGATGTCACAAACATCGATGGTTTGTGTCGATGTCCCAGCACTTGCCAGCATCGGTGGTGACGTCACAACGAGTTTGACCTTGGCAGACAGATTCGGCAAACTGAGCCATCCTGTATAGTTTATAGACGTGTGTTGAGAAAGTGTCATAAGTGTCATAAGGACACCACGCAGATTTTCATGAACGTTTGCATACGGGGTTTTTTTGGAGCGCTGATCACGAATCTAAAATCAGTTTTTCCGGCAACCTGTAGTTTTTGAGTTATTAGGCCTCCAAGTGGACTAACCTCAAAATAGACATTTTTCCAAAATTCCTCCTTCTTGAAACTGATTACCATCAAAATGGAACATACACTGATTGGGTACTTATACCTATATTAAACGAATACACTAAAATTTACAAAAATGTATTGCTTATTTTTAGTAAAAAACACCTCAAATAAATCCAGTTTTTTAAATCTTTACAGCTTAATTATGAATCAGGCAACCAATTATACATCATACATCTTACAACGTACAGAAAAGTGGATTCATTTGAGATAATTTTTACTTAAAATAGACAATAAATTATTGTACATTTTAGTGTATTTGTTTAATATATAAGTGCCTAATCAGTGTATGTTCTCATTTGTTGGTAATCAGTTTCATCAGAATTTTGAGGTTAGTTGACTTGGAGCAGGGTTCGTAAGTATCATGATATTTATTGAAAATATCAAAATATCCGATATTAACGATATATATCGGATATATATCCAAAAAGTTGATATATATCAATGTTTGTGATATTTTCGGACTTTTTAAATAATAACACATCTGCTTTTAAAATAATGTGTTTAAAACAGTAATAAAACATAAAAACAGAAATATTACAACGTTTCAAAGTTTATTTTATAAAAATAAATCATAAAAATCGCACAAACTCAAAACAACAAATTATAAAAATAAAGGTACTTTCTTAACGAACTAAAACGATAATTCGCATGAATATATTATGTGAAAGAACTAAAATATCAAAACTTAAAAAAAACACATATTTTTTTCTAAGACTACCCAGATTACATTAAATACTCGTATGTAGCAAGTGTGCAAGTGGCAGAATCTGAGGCTAATGAAATGGTGGAAGAAGGAATACTAAGGACCGTATCAGATCCTCCTATTGTTTCTGTTTCCCAGACGAAGTCCAAATTGACACATTTGGTTGCAGTATTTTGATTAAAGTGCCTAAACAAAAATGCAAGCTTGGCAGCTTTTTCATTTCCTAGTTTATTCCCAAGTTTGCTGTGAACTGCACATATCTAGGAAAACAGTTTTTAATTCAGACCAATTAAAGTACTTTTCTGGCTCAACTAATCTAATGGACTTCCACCACGTCATTATAGGAGTCGTTTTAAAGCTCTGTCCAAACGGTGACCGGAAATAAGCGCAAAAGAAAAAAGCGCACAGGAAATATCCGCACGAAAAAAAGCGCACAGATATATAAGCGCACATGAAATAACCGCACATGGAAAAATACGCACATCGAAAAAAGCGCACTTGGAAAAAACCGCACGTAGATTAATGCGCACATTGAAAAATGCGCACACACAAAACCGATATATGCAAAGAAGAAAAGGCATTATGAGATATCAAAATAAATAAATTTATATAATTGTTAGGTAAAAGAAAATGGTTTAGTGAGCTATCGGATGGTCATACACATTCATTACTATTATTGTTGAGCCTAAATGCCAATTATGGGAAATTTAAATATTATTTTAAAAAAAAATTAGTCCTTAATCCTTAATATCATTGTTGTGCAAAAATTACCATTTTTAGGAAATTGGGTCAGATTAGAGTCATTAATCCTTTTATTACGGCCATTTTGGTACCTAATTGCCTTTTCTAGGTAACTATTATTTATTATAAAATTATTTAATGATAAACTAGATATTATTTCTTTTTCTTATTGTCATTGTTGGACTATATATAGGCCACTCACTTTAGTTTCCTTTACTTCACTTTAAATTTCAAACAAGACAAGTCGACATTTTTTCTTAATAAACGAAATGGAGTTTTCAACCAGTCAGAAAAGCAAACCAATTCTAAGTTATAAGGGATTTGAATATCTACGTTTTCGCTCAACAAATGGAATAGATACTTGCAGGTGCCGCATGAATCGATCCACAAAGTGCCATTCTTTATTGAAAACGATGAATGCAGACATCGTACAAGAGCCAACCAGTCACTGTCATGACTCCTGTCCCCAGAAAGCAGAAGCAAATATCGCCAGAAGTCGAATGCGACAAGCGATGGTAGCTGTGGATGCAACTCCTCGCAATGTCATTGGAGACGTCTTATCAGGAGTGAGCAATGATATATTGGCTTATATTGCAAAGCAATCGTCTCTTGCTAGGACTCTTCGAAATTACCAAACCAAAAATCCCTTGCTGTATTATCTTTCGTTCCGTTAGAAGACGTAAGAACTACTTTTAACATGCTAGCAGAAACTTTTCCTGATGAAGAAAAATTTAACGATGTCCTAACATATTTTTTCTCCACATATATAGAAGGTGCTGCTGGAAGATGTCCTTAATTCTCTCCAAGAACATGGAACCATTACGATGCCGCTCTCGACGAATCCCCAAGAACTACTAATTGTTGCGAAGGGTTTCACAATGCCTTAAACTCGCTGTTTCATTACAGTCATCCGAGCATATGGATGCTTTTTGACGGACTGCGTAGGGATTTAGCATGCCATAAACTGACTCTAGTAAACTCTAAAACTAATAGAGTGGAGCCTTCCAAAAGAAAATACAGAGAACTTTACGCGCTTGTTGCTAGCTCTGTAGAAAAATATAAGGAGACTGAGGACAAACTGTCTTATTTGAGAAGAATAGCCAATTTACAATAGCTTACTGTTAAAAACATTATTTAGTTATATTTTATAATACGTAATAAAACATGTCTACAGCTGTATAAGTCTATTTTGTTTAATTTGTTTAATTTCTACATATTGTTTTTTAAACTAATACCGATTTTCAAGAAAACAAATTAAAAAGAAATTACCATATGGTGCAAACTTTTCCGCGGACACTGTATACACCCCGTGTAGGCGACGGGTTAGACTATTCCAGTTATTTCAGATCCAAGTGCGCTTCTGTCCATGTGCGCATTAATCTACGTGCGGTTTTTTCCAAGTGCGCTTTTTTCGATGTGCGTATTTTTCTGTGTGCGGTTATTTCATGTGCGCTTATATACCTGTGCGCTTTTTTCCGTGAGCATATTTCCTGTGCGCTTCTTTCCTGTGCGCTTTTTTCCGGGATTCGTCCAAACATATAAGAAGAAAAAGACTTCGACTCGGTGCTTAAAGCCATTGCTATAGGAATAAATTCAGGATTGATCTTGTGTAAATATTAAAATGCTAACTGCTTCTCCACATTATTTAAATGCAGTTCCCGAAATCTATAATCCAATAAGTTGGCTAAATAATGTGCGGGTGTCAAACCTATTTCCTTTCGCTTTTTAAACTGTTTTAAAACATTTGCAGGCTGTTCCTTAAGATCCTCGCCTAACTATCTCCATATTTCAACAGCCACTCCTATTGTAGAACCGTCTCGTTGCATTCTATCCAAAGCAACTGCAATAGGTTTCATTCTTCGCAAGAAATCTTTTGCATTAGTCGTAATGTTTATATCGTTGACAATTCTATAAATATCATTGTCAATTGATTCCTTGTTATCTTAATACACCTGAAGCGTGCGGAGTTGGCGGTTTGTTGCAAAATTAATAATTTTTCATCTTTGATATATACCAAGATTTTTGATATTATTTATTGAGGTGAAAATATCATGATATATATCGTGATATATATCATGATATATATCAGCTGATATATATCTGCGAACCTTGACTTGGAGGCCTCATAACTCAAAAAGCAAAGGTTGCCGGAAAAAAACCAATTTTAGATTCGTGATCAGCGCCCCAAAAAACCCCGGTATGCAAAATTTTATAAAAATGGACTTGGTGTCCGTAAAGTAAAACTTTACCTAATGTCATATACTTAATTAAACCTAGTAGTTTTTCTAATTCTTTATTTTTTTAAAAAGATATTAGGTTTTACTCTTATAAAAACTGACAGTACCGCCATTGTTTCTGAAAGTGAAATACGCATATTTAATACAAACGTTTTTCTTAAAATCTTTACGCTTATTGCACTAACGATATAAAATAAGTTGGCTATGACAAAAAAAAATGTAGATGTCAAATTTTGACATATCAATTAGGCAAATAAAAATAGTTTAATTTATTGTCGTGAGTGACATATAAAAATTAAACAGTTGTGGATTTTCCTAAAAATGAATTAATTGATATGATTTATATACTGGACGGGGCGAAAAAAATTGTCTTTTGGCAGAAGGCTTTACGAAGCGAAGTACCCTAATAGACGCATACCATCTAGACAATCTTTTCAATGCTTAATGGAAGAATTTGTTTTAGGTAATTTTTATAAATTTAAATAATTTTCAATGTTACTTCTTAAAAGGTTTTTACAAACAGTTCTACATTAGTGCTAAGAATAATAGTATTACAAATATTTTAATTAAAATTTAAGTATAACAATGGAACTGTACAGGGTGTCCCATTTTCGACACTTTTGTGGGGTATCCTCGTAATTGTTAGTGCTATTAAAATACTAATATACTAATTTCATAATTAGTTGACGATACAGAAAAATGTTTTATACAAAGATTTCTTTATAATGATTGTTAAATAATCTGCGTTTTCAGAATAAGTATACGGGATCAGGTGAAAAAGTCACGGACGTATATAAGGGGGGGTTTAGGGGGTCCGGACCCCCCATTCATATCCATCTTACTTCTCCAACAGAAAAAAATTACATGCACCGCGCTGATTGTAGAAAACGATAGTTGCTTAGCAGTGACGTAACTACAAAATTTGGGCCCCCCTGCAACTTTGGAGCAAGGGCCCCCTAAAAATGCAAAATATGCAAAATAACATTAAAACAAATTAAGTAACAGAAAAAAAACTCTTTTTGTATATAAAAAAACATGTTTTAAAATACAAACTCTAATACGAAAGAGACAAATAGAAAATAGAAACATATTCAATTTACAAAACACAAACACTAACTTTAACAACAGATATAGTAAACTAGAGATCTAACAAATAAAAAATAAATTAAAACTATTAAAAGTTTTTATTCCTAGCTTTCATATCATCAAATTGATTAATCGCTTTAAATTCAAAGGTGTGTTTTGTTTTTAAAAAACTCTTTTTACTGTTAATTAATGTTACAGTTTTATTATATTTAAGTAAAATTATATATATTTCTGTATAAGATAAAATTTAAAAATTACTAAATTACTTATTTTTTTTTTAAGCTATAAGACAAACATTTTTAACGAATATAATTTTACGCCTGGGATTTTTGCAGGCGGCAAATACGACGGCCGGGGCTCTACCAGGCCCCTTGCGTTCATGGGCCCCCCCGCCACTGCGGGGGCCAGCGGGGGTGTAGCTACGCCACTGTTGCTTAGTCCGCCGCAGTGCGAGGAGCGGGGGAATAGGCACTGCCCCCGCCGCCGCAGCCCTCGCTTTTGCGGCGTGCACCAAATCAAGCTAGTCTAGTCTATTTTGTTTCTTCGCGTTGCGCAATTGTTATAATACAGAAAGAAGTGTCGCTTTTAAAAAGTATAAAACGAACAAATCAGGTATCTCTTTTGAGTTTTTTTTTCTAAGAAAGAGAGACCAAAGCCGAATGAACTTTTGTCAAAAGACAATGTGGACCTTCGTAACTTTTATTGCCTCTGCCCTTGGACGTCTTGATTTGTAATGGTCCAATGTTAATGTCGGAAGTTGTCCCATTAATTGCTCGGCTGTCTGGGTCTTAAATCGAATACACTTTATGCATTTTCTAATGTTAGTTTTGACTGTTCTTTTCCCATTGACGTTCCAGTACATTTGCCGAATGTATGCTAATGTTAGCTGGTTTCCGCCGTGTAGGATTTTCCAATGAGCATCATTAATAACCAATTTGCTAAGGTGACTATGAGAATGCAAAATCGCAGGGTGTTTGGATGGATGACAGATGCGATTTCTGCAGCCTTCCCCCGACATGAAGAATCCCATCAGCATCTAGGAATGGATTAAGATTGAGTATCTTTCTAGCCTTGGCAACTTGCTTTTTCTCTAGTAGAGCATCAATTTCCTCTTTGGGGAGCCCTCCCTTGTCAAAGCTATAGCTACGTCCGTGGAAAAAGTTATCATTAAACTTATTTTTAAATGGAACTCTATGTATATTTTAATCTAAAAAGTTGGTTTTCAATGCGACGCGATTTAAACTTTATTACTTTAAATCACAGTAGGCTATAAAACAAAAACTAATATCCTAGAAACGAAGCTATTGACACTGTAGCTGGTAAGACATTACACAATATATTTTAACAAACAAATACGAGTTTGCCAGCGCATTATGATGAAATATGTCAATTTGTACTAAATAGGAAACCTCTGGTTGTTGCCCTTTCAGAGACCTGTTTGACAGAATACATCCTCGATAATGAAATAAGGATTGACGGTTATAATATAGAAAGAGTTGACAGTGACAGTCGTCATACGGGAGGTGCATTACTTTACATTAGAAACGATATAAAAATTTTAAAATCTAATAGGTACTGTCTTCAAAAGGTGTACTGGTTGGTTTCAGTCTTGTTTATTTTAAACGCTAAAAAAATTATGATTGCGTCACTATATAGGTCACCTAAATCAAGAATGATTGATTTTTACACATTTTTTCAAGACTGGTGTGAGGTGAATGTATGTGATGTAAATTTCACAGTATTGGTGGCCGGCGATTTTAATATTCATTTTTTAGAGGGAAATAATGACCACTTTAAAACATTTATACATGATACAGGTTTAAAGAATATGGTATATGATGTTACTCGTTCTTCAAGGACGAGAGAATCAACTATTGATTTAGTTTTTACAAATAGTGATTCTTTTGTTGCAAATGCTCTCCTGGCACCAAGAATTTCAGACCACAATATTGTTGAAGTAATGACTAATGGTGAGGTGTTGCAGAGGCAGTCTCAAATTATAAGAACTAGAGGGCGCCATTTAGATTATCTTGAAATAAATAGGTACTTAAAGGATGTTCGTTTAAACTATTATGGTGCAGATATAAATATAAAATATAACGAATTTATTTTAATGATAAATGAGGTATTAAATAAGGTAGCCCCAATAAGACAGGTTAAAATTTTACCTAAATACAAGCTGTGGTGGAATGATAGAGTTGAGTTCGCTACACGTAATAGGGATAATAGTTACAGAATTTATAAATCTAATAAAACAATCGAAAATTTTGAAACTTATAAACAAAATAGAAATATTGCTGTTCGCGTTATTCGTGAAGAAAAAAAAATTTTTACAATGGGGCTATTTATAACAATAGCCCCATTGCCTGCCTGTGTCGAAGAATAGAACGATTTTAACGGAGATAGAAATAGATGATCAAATTGTAAGTAAAGCGGATGAGGTACCTAATGCTCTTAATTCTTTTTTTATAGACAGCATTAAAGATATCGTTTCAGAGGTGGACAAAAATAACATTATTTTTCCTGATATTCCACACTTCGCCCCCATTGATTGCCTAATAGACTTTAAAACTTTAGATTATGTCACTCTCAAGCGTGTTATTTTTGATATGTCAAACAAGTCTAGCCCGGATGATATTGACGTAAATTTTTTGAGAAATACTTTTGATAAAATTAAACCGCCCTTATTGCATATAGTTAACTTTTCCTTGGAGACGGGTACAATGCCAGATTTACTTAAGATATCGACAGTTATTCCTATACCTAAAGTAACTAAGTCAAATAAGGCCTCTGACATAAGACCAATTAATTCTTTACCATCTATCGAAAAGGTAATATTCACGAACCCATTCACGTCCCATTAATTGCTCGGCTGTCTGGGCCTTGAATCGAATACACTTTATGCAATTTCCAATGTTAGTTTTGACTGTTCTTTTCCTATTGACGATCCAGTACATTTGCCGAATGTATGCTAATGTTAGCTGGTTTCCGCCTTGTAGAGTTTTCCAATGAGCATTAATAATACCAATTTGCTATGGTGACTATGAGAATGCAAAATCGCAGGGTGTTTGAAGTTAAATGACAGATGCGATTTCTGCAGCCTTTCACCGACACGAAGAATACCATCAGCATCTAGGAATGGATTAAGATTGAGTATCTTACTAGCCTTGGCAACATGCTTTTTCTCTATTAGAGCATCAATTTCCTCTTTGGGGACCCCTCCCTTCTCAAAGCTATAGCTACGTCCGTGTGTGGTGGTTTTATTTTTGTAAAAGCCCCATGAATTCTTTAATCAGGTTGTTGTTCAGTTAAGATGACTTTTTTATACATTTTATTTTTCAACACTCCCAAAAGCAGGGTTGGCAAAAAAAACACTTTTTTCAGGTATAGATTATGTGTCATATACCTGTTAATTTTTGCACTATTTTTCATGATTTATAAGTTGCTGTTTTTGTTTTTATGTAAATTAAATATTTAAAGACTAAATCAAATATATGTTTACAACTAAAAGTATGTGCATTATTTAAGTTTCGACCCTTTTTTACCACTAAATGGTCAAAACTGATTTTGACCTGCTGTCCGGTTTTAACCTGGTAAAAACCAGTAGTTTTAAAAACCCTGCTCGAAACTTGCCAACCCTGCTCAAAAGAAGAAAATCTGAAGGTGTTAGATCAGGAGATCGTGGTGGCCACCTTAGGAGTCCATGTGTCCTTAACCAACGGTTTCTAAAGTCAGTATTTAAATACCCTTTTATTCGAAGAGGGTTATGGGTACAGCCAACATCTTGTTGAAAGTAAATCTCTATTAATTTATTTAAAGAAACATTATCAAAGATATTGAAAAGGTTTGATTGGAGTATGGCCAGATATCTATCTGCATTTAAAATTTTTTTTTCAATACACCACTTTATTATAAAAGTCAACTTACATTTACCTCAAATTAACTCTTTTAAATAACAGGTCGAGCAATGTGGGGATTTGTGGGGTGCCAATGTCTTTCATTAGGTTGGTAAAAAATACTGCAACTTGGTATTCGATAATCATCTGACCAAATAATTCTTTAGTGAAAAAAACGATCCTCGTTAGTTTTATATAAAAACCAGTGACAAAAGTAAAATCTTCTCACATTATTACCAAGGTGCAAATATTGGGTAATATTAACATAGGGAAAATATTTACTGGACGTGATGATTCTTTGCGTCTCAGATTTTAAAATTCCATTTTCAGTTTCTTTTTTTCTGAGGAAGGTAGATTTTTGGTCCTAAAATTTCTAAATGATTTTAAGAAATTAAATTAGGGTGTGTGCTTAGGACGACAAGACTGAAGTGAAAACATTACCAAGACGAGATTTCCTCTTAACCTTTCAGTCTTACATCTGCAAATCTCAAATTCAAAACGTTAAAAGAATCAATCCATTAAAAGCAAATACACTATGCATTTGGTCATATTTTAGTATTTGGCTTTTTTTCCTGGATGCACCATGATCATTTTATAACCGAGTCTGATGGATCAGTTCATTTAATACACACAAAAATTGCTTAATGAGTCTAAAGAAGTTTTTATGTCAATAAAAGTGGAGCTACTACTATGGGCCTCTACAAATTCTTACATGCTTATTGCTTCATTTACTTTGTTTTCTTTATTATTAGTTTTTATTTCAGCTTTGTAAAAGAGTTGTATGTTTTTAAATTATGTTACAGTCGTCCAAATATGTCTTTAAATTGTAGTCGTCCTTCCAGATAGCAAACAAGATATAGATTTTGCGCCATTTCTTTTTTTTTACTTTTAAAATAAACTGATATTATATCAAAGTTTTCAAAGTGTTAATATGTCAATTTCACAAATTTATTAATTTATTTTTTATTTATAAGTACTTATTGGTATCACCCAAAAGGCCATCGATAGAGGTATTTCAGTCTGTAAGATTTACAATTTGTGTTTTATATTATTATAAGCAGATATTAACAAAAACAACAAAACATTTTCAGCCATTAATATGTAAAAATGACATTGACATTAAATGTTAATAAGAACTAGAATATCAACATAGTTTTGTTTCTAGAATATTAGCTTTTGTTTCATTGCCTACTCAGGTTTCAAGTAATAAAGTTTTAATTAAATTGCCTAGAAAACCAATATTGTCCATGGTGTGTTATATTTTTAAAAATAAAATTTAATATGCTATCTTTTTAGATTAAAATATACAAAAAATAAGGTTAGATCCTATAACATTTTTACTTGACCTCATATACTTATTCTAATTATGGCAGAATATTTAACAATCATTATAATGAAACATTTTTTTGTATCCTTTTTAACTAAGAAAATCAGAGTCATTCCGAAATTAACAATTTTTTGATATTCTCTAGTAGGTATTTCCTAAGTGAGTGAAAATTTTCAAACTTGGATTTTACCATGTTTAGTTTGACCTCGAGTTTAACCAAAAAAAAGCACATAGGGGCCATATTACTTTTTGAATAGCACTAACAGATACAGTGATACCTACCCTATAAAAGTGTCAAAGATGGGATACCCTCTACACTCTTGTTTTAGCTCCGGACAGGTCATTTTTGATTAATAAAAAATAAAAGGATGATACCTATGCTTTAAAAAAGACTTGTCCTTGTAAAAGTAGAGGTGGTATACCTACGTTTATCAATTCAGCTGACTAATAGGGGATGTTTGGTTATTTGTTTTTACCTCAGTTTTTACTTATTTTAGTTTATTTTAATTTGGTTGCAGTTATACAGAAATTTTCAGTTGGCTTCGGTCATCTTTAAAAACATAGAATTAAAAAGGGATATACATTTATATTCTTGTATTTAAATATTATGAGACATTGATAAACATAAAAAATAAAAATCCATAAGGAATGAGTTGGGAAATTCCTGTATAATTTTAGTGGTAATTGTAAGAGATCTTTTTATTCCTAAAAAAACTGATTTTGTCATTACTGTATCTTAAAAACCATTACGAAGTAACCCCCTGTAATTTATTTCTTAACTGTACAGTTTTTAGATATTTTAGGCTGTCCACTAGCCACACATATTTTATTGTGTATGGCAAATAAAATAGAATTTAATTTGCCTAAATAGGTATTCCTTTTTTATAGAAATTTGTTACCTGAAAGCTAACATAAAAAGTTGCTCCTGGATTAACATATTGAAAGTAACAATCTTCCTTTCCAGGATCTATATGCACTTTATAATCCATGGCGACAGCTGGAAGATTTTCATACCATGGTACAGTTGGTTCTGTAGTAGAAACATAATTTTCATCAAGAAAACAACTTAAGATAATAACTAAATTAAATAGTAACGTGGCAGTACACCGATTGCTAGACATGTTGATTGAAGAGATTGAGGAATGCAATGAAAGTTAAATGTAAATTTAAAAGAAAGTTTGTATACATGGCTATCTAACTAAAATGTATGTGTAAAGTTGGTTGCAGGGGTTGTAAAATTCAGTAGTAACTATATTCGTGACAATAGGATCTATCTATCTATAAATAAATATACTACCGAAGTTTATTATGGATATTTTCGCGACTTACCGTTTTTAACTACTGGTTGATAGCAGTTCTTTCCCCCACCATTCTAACCGTGTTTAACCAGCCTATCCTCGCAAAAACGAAACGGTTTACGTATGTCAACTTACTACTAATGGTTTAATACACTTTTAAGTTTAAATTTAAATGTAAGGTCTTTGGAGAGTTAAGAAATAAGTCGAAAAGATAATATATAAACCAAATTTTTCATTTAATAAGATATTAGCTGTTTCCAAGTCAACTATAATAAGTAAATTTTTCCTTTATGATTGTAATATAACTGTATTAATTCATCCATTTGGGAATTAACTAATAAACCAAAAAATCTGCAACCCAAATAGAACTTAAACCATAGCAAAAAAAACATCACAGAACCAAAACAATAGAAAAGCCGCGAATCCTCCATTATTTTAAATTTAAATTTGACATAACCATTATTAACGCTCCTCCTGACCAGTGGCGATAGCGGTAGATACTGGGTACAAAGTAATGACGTAGATACTGACGACAGAACACCTTCCCCTACGTTACCGCTTCTCGCGAAAATAAACCGGTATGTTAACTGTCCTAACAATGTTCAACGCGGTATGTCGCCAAAATTTGATGATTGTCTGTTTGTTATCCAGTTCAGAGTAGGACAGAGTAGGTAAGGTAAGTGTAGGACTAAAAAGTAGAACAAAGTGTAAATAAGTTCCGTATTTGATTTTTATACCAAACGCGTTTTAAACTTATTTCAGAAATTAAAAATGGCTTTATAGTTATGTCTATAAACAAACAACTTTAAGTTTTGTAGTAAAAATACATCTTACTACTGCGAGAATTAGAGTAATTAAGTAAAAACTAGTTTACACTAGACTTCATACCAAACACTAAGTACTAAATTACACTGACGATAACAAACGCTTTATTAACAAAAAAGTGTAAAATAGTGTACTCTTTTGCTGGATAACAAACAGACCTATTAAATGTTGTAACGAAATATAAGAAATATATTTCGTTAGAGGTTTTTCTTGTAATCCTAACTACTAATTATTAATTAAATAAGTTGGGATATTTATACAATATTTTGGTGCATGCGCCGGTGAAAATATTTATGAAGAAATATAATACGAAGTTCAGCCAGAGATGAGTAGGGAGATTGCCGATCGCAATGGAGCGAAATGTATAAGCGAATGCTGCCGTGAGCTATCGCCCTCGCACTGGTCAAGCGCCGAACTAGACGCACTTTCTCCCCTCTCCGCTTGCTAAAGTATAGTACGTCTACATTAATGTGAGAATAGGGTTAAATAAATTTAATTTTGTAATTATATTTAC